>JADRCD010234522.1:0-10261 GCA_019843815.1 Montemys delectorum
CTTCCCTCACTCTTCTGATTTTATTCACCAAAAACATAAGTCAAATTTTATTTTCAGTTTCTTTTACTTCAACATTAATTGCATTATTTTGATTGTGTTTTCCAGATTTCTATCTATATTTACAAGAGGGATTTAAACAGATATGACCATATTTACTTTATTCATAGTTGCTCTTACTACAAGAGAGCTTTGAATATCTGCGTGAGGAAATAATACTAGAAGTGAATGGGTATAGAGATAACTTTTGAGAAGATGTTTGATTTTTCATCTTCTTTGTTTTACCCTAAGGGACTCAATATAAAAAGTAAGGGTTTTTGTTGTTGTTGTTGTTGGTTTGGTTTGCTTTGGTTTGATTTTTACTTGAAAATAATAGAGAATTTCTAAAATGTCAGTATTTTGTCAGCTTCAAGACACTGGCCCACAAGATGAAGTATAGCAATGTTACTTCAAAAGAATAATTTTAATGAAAGGAAATGATCCAGAGAGTATGAGGTATCTCGTCTTGAAGCCCTTAGGACAGAAAATGTTCACATTCTGTTTTAATAATGCCTGTATTTGTCTGTTAAGCAACCAACTAATGGACAAACTTTCCCAATAATCATTCTTTTCCCTCTGAAGTACGTAGCTGTTTGAGTTCATGCAGCTAACAATGTCCTGAAAGCTTATATGAGTGGAAATAGTTCAGTTAATATCATGCTGATTCCATTGAAGCACTGACAAGCAAGGACATTCTAAAACTGAATAGAATGGAGAGTGTCTCCAGTGGATTGCTTATATTGGCTTAAAAACTCCTCATAGTGGTTACTTTTTATTTTCCTTAGAAATGGACAGTACCTTATCTCTAGCTTGTTCAGATTCTTTCCCATATATTCAATGTTTATAGCTTTCTCAGAAAATTGACAAAGATGTTATCTCTTTCTCATACCTGTTGTACATCATGTTGTGGCATCAATAACACAGTGGATCAAACTGAGAAATGTCAAGATTTTTTTTTTTCAAGGACAAAATCATAGGTAGGAAACGCATTATCACTATACAAAAGAAATATACCAAAAGAGACACAAGGATGGTAGGAGAAGAGGAGGGTGGGGCAGAAATGTGAATGAAGAAGGAACATGGATTAGTTATCTAGATTAGGTTAAATTAAGAATGCAATCTACTTGTATAGCATTGTCTATCTTTCCGGTTCTTTATTAAAATCCTAGCATTTTCCACTCAATACATTCCAACTTTTGGGAAAATGTTCCAAAACTCTATTACTACTATATGGACAGATTATAAAGTATGGCATGGCTTCTTTACATATTCAATTTAAGTTAATTTAATATTTCCTAGAAAATACATTTATGATTACCTTTATAAAGTTGTTTGCAGAGACATTTAACTGAGGGGACAGGACATATTTTACCAGTGTGTGGTACTTTCCTATGGGCTTCAGTCCTTAACTGATAAAAGGAAAACATGCATTGGACACTAGCTTTTACTTCTTCTGCACAGCTGCCTCAGGCTCTTTATCACCATAGATATAAGCATTTATTTTTAGCACCATGCACATCCCCCAATAATGGACAGAAGGTTAAAACTGAGCCAAAATGAATAATTAGTATAATAATTTAGTACAGAGAAGTAGAGTTGTTGCTGATAAGTTTGTCAATGTGATTTTTAGGTCTTCTGAGTCATATTGTAGGAAGTGATGGAAACTTTGGAGACTGAACTACAGCATCCACAAGCCACTGTTAACTGATGATTCTGGTAGAAATCTAGAACACAAAAACATTGAATGAAACAGAGGCAGTAGAGGCCTTTAGGTCCTAGAGAGAAGCACTCAAATGGCAGCTCAGATAGATGCCGATCACACTACACTCTACCAAAGAATCTGCTAGAGAAGTGCCCTGCCCTTGTGCAAACTTCATCCTTGAGCAAAGTCAAATTCAAGATAACTGAACTAATTTGCTTAGAGGAAATTCCAAGTCAATATAACATTGCAATGGTGGCATTGTTTCTGCATACCTACCTCTGAGTCTGCTCAGGAAGGAGAAGACATGAGATCTGTGCAAATGTACCAGCAAGTTTAAAAATGGAGATGAGGATGATGTAGAAAGTGTAGCTGTAGCTATTAGGGTGATTAATTCCTGTTGTTGAAAAAGCTCACACTCCTTGCTTGGACTTCAGGACAAGTCCCCTGACTAGAAGATCTCATAAACAGTGGCTCCAAACCCCTATACATGAGATTACACATGAGAAAGTGACCGGATTACATTTCTAGCTGTCCACATGACACTATCTTTGAAGGAATATAAAATACAACAGTTATAGAGGATTATATTAAAGTTCCAGATGACCACTGAGGGCAAAGTATGTGTGGTGGTGTCAGAGTCCCTTCAAAATCCCTTCCAGAATCCACTGTATGAAGCTGCAAGGATGAAGCATATGTCACAATGGATCTAAGAGAATGTTAAGACACTAGGACTGAGGATGCCTGTTTAAGGAATACAGGTAACCAATGGAGCCAGGACAAGAAATAGGCTGACTTTGCTAGAGATAGCAGAGGTGAAAGGGTGGGGCTCAAGAATATTTCTGATCACAATCTCGGGTTAGGGACATTTTTTGTCCTGCTGAGTTTGAGATTTTCATATCCTTACCATCTACCCATTCTTTTTTCAATGATAGGAATATGTCCACTCACTCACACATCTCCAAAAGTTTTAACCCAGAATTGCTCCTGTCTAAAGGAAATAGAAGGACAAAGACTGAAGCAGAAACTGAAGAAAAGGCCATCCAGAGACTGCCCCAACTGGGGATCCATCCCACATGCAGACACCAAACACAGACACTATTGTGGATGCCAAAAAGTGCTTGCTGAAAGGAGCCTGATACAGCTGTCACCTACGAGGCTTTGCTAATTCCTGACCAATACAGATGCGGATGTACCCAGCCAAACATTGGACTGAGGGCAGGGTACCCCAATGGGGAAGTTAGAGCAAGGATTGTAGGAGCTGAAGGGGTTTACAACCTCATAGGAAGCACAACAGTATCAGATAACCATAACCCCAAAGTTCCCAGGGATTAAACTACCAACCAAAGAGTACAGAGGGAGTACTCAGGGCTCCAGCTGGATATGTAGCAGAGGATTGGCTTATCTGGCATCTCTGGGAGGGGAGTCCCTTGGTCCAGTGGAGGCTTGATGACCCAGGATATGGGAATGCTAGGCCACTGAGGCAGGAGTGGGAGGACAAGTGGGGGGAAGCACCCTCATAGAGGCAGGGGGAGGGAGAAGGGGATAATGAGCTTGTGGAGGGGAAACTGGGAATGGGGATAGCATTTGAGATGTAAATATATAAAATAACTAACAAAGAAAAACAATTCTAATCTGAAGCACCCTGCTTATAGTTCATTTATCATGATTTTGCTTGCACAGTTTAAACACTGCCTTGTATACCCAAAGAGAATTTGGGTTTTTTGAACTAACTATATTTCAAGTCAGATGGCTGTAAGCCTATGTGATTAATGGGTGAATGTTATGACATGTTTGTTATTGAGTTTAGAAGGGTATACATAAGATGGTTAGTCTTGTCAAATTGACTGAATTTAGAAACATCTAAGAGGGAAGCTTCTAGGTTTGATTCTGAAAGTGTTTTTGGAGAGGTGTAATTATTACACAGAGAAGATAAGTTCTAGGGATGAGTAGCTCTGTCCCATGGGCTATGGTACTAGAATGAATGTATAAAGGAGAGCTGTGTCTGAATACCAGCAGTTATCTCTCTTAACTTTATATGCAGTAGTTGAACTAAAAAAAAATGTCAAACGAATTAATTATTTGACAGTTTAAAGTATGTTGGCAGACTGGAATAAAACTCAGCAAACAATGGGCTACTGTTATACCCAGCCATAATTATATTTAATGAAAGAAGGAAGAGTAACAATAAAATACACTGTCATTAATGGCAAAACATGAGGATGTTATGGACTATAAACAGTGAATGTTATAGGAAGAAAAACATAATTGTACATTACCTGGAGAAAATAACAGGAACAACATATAGATTGTATTTGTTTCTTTTCAAGATAGGTTTTCACTGTGCAATCCAGGTTGGTCTTCAACAAGTGATTCACCTGTCTCCATCTTTCAAGCAATGAACTCACAGATGCACTCTACGTGTCCAGTTCTATGGTTTACTATGGGCATGCTATCATGGTTGTATGCATATGTCACTGATTACCAAATTGTGTGCCTTAATTATGAACTATTGGCAGTATATCACTTACACTACAGGGCAGAAAAAGAAGAGGAAGATGATGAGGAAGAGGAAAGAAAGACTAAGAATGCAATCAATGAAACCTTAAATTAATAACTCATGATTCTGAAGGTAAACTTTATTGTTATATTAGTAAGGGTGTGATTAGAATAAGTAAAAATTTATGATACTTTGATTTTATTTTATACAAGTATTAAAACATTTAAGATCCTATAAACACATATGTATATTTATGTCTATATGTATATATACTCATATATATACATATATATATCTTTTGGCCCTTGGTAATGGTCCAAACTCCATTTCAGTTGTTATATTCTTAATTTAGTAGCTTTTTAACTGAATTGCAGTGAGTTTTCTTAAGCTGACAGAAATATACTCAATCAATGATTTCAAGACAGATGGAAGAGGTCTTAAAATTCCCCACAAAGGATTTTTTAGGGGTCACTATGACCAGAGATCAGGATGTCCTGAATGTTATCCAACAGCACCATGTGGAGTCAGTCATACAGTGACAGAAACCAGGCTCTTTATTTTGTTTGCTTCTTAACATTGGAAGGAGTGTTCTGACGATTCCTACCACACAAACTGTTCAGACAATCATTACTTGTGATCTTTGACCTCTTTGGACCTAATGTTAACTATAATGACTTATCTCCCAAGAGTTTCTTCAATTCAAATTTACTATTTCTCTGTTGGAAAGCATTTGAGTTCCTTCTACATTTTTTCTTTCATTTCTGTTCCAGCTAAATACAATTTAATTAATTAATTAGTTAATATAAATCAAGATAGATCTATTTATCTCATGTTAGTCTGAGGAGCTTATATGTACTAAGATATGTCTTGAATGACTGATCTCCCTTCAACTCTCTCTTTAAGGCCTTTGTTTCAGGAATGCCCCTCCATGTATGTTTTCATGCACTACTGGAAGGTCAGCACAAGATGTGATGTCTTATTTTAAAATAAATACTTTGTAGTTTCTTTTTTTCCTGCCTACTGAAACATTATTGTTCCTTGGATTAATTGCCATCTACCAAAAAAAAAGTTTCTCTGTTTAGAGTTGAGATGTGGTCTTTACCTTCTGGTTCTCATCTTACCAGCAAGCCCATTTCTTCACAGGAGTTGGAGCCTATTTCTTCAGAATTCCAGCATACACTGAAGAACCCCTGAGACTTCAAAACTTGTGGCCTAAATCACCTTTAACCTCCAAAGTACCTCCAGCAGAAATGTCAGGGGACCTGGAAGGCAAGATCTGGGGCTGCACAGAGATCAGGTTTGAGGAATTTTGCTGAGTGGACCATTAGCAACTTTTCCTTTTTCATGGGGGGAATTTGGAAATGGTTTAGAAGCCCAGTGTTCTCATTAAAGGGCAAAGAAGAAGTGGCATGGTGTTTGAGGGTATATCCAGAAGGAGTTGATGAAGAAAGTAGAGATTACCTGTCAGTTTTCCTGGTGTTGCTCAGCTGTCAAGACATGCCAATTTGGGCAAATTTTGAGTTCTGGATCAGAAACTCCCTAGGAGAGAAACATCAAATTATGAAGAGCCACGAGTCGGAAAGTTTTCGGCAATACGAAGAGAGGGGATTCAAAAAGTTCCTCCTTCGAGATCTCCTCTCCAATGAGCATGGGCTTCTCCTTCAAAACCAGCTCACCCTCTGCTGCCAGTTGCGCACAGAAGAACCTGTCTTTGGTATGCTTAGACAGAACATGGCACCTGCAAACAAGGATGTGAGGCCCATGTTGACAGATGACCTAGGGGAGCTATGGGAGAAATCCCTGTTCACAGACTGCTCCCTGTTGGTAGCTGGCCATGAATTCAGGGCTCACAAGGCCATCCTAGCAGCTCGCTCTCCAGTTTTCAAAGCCATGTTTAAGCAAGAAATGGAGGAGAGCCTAACAAACCGAGTTGAGATCCTTGACCTGGATCCCCAACTCTTCAAGGAGATAATGGGCTTCATCTACACGGGGAAGGCTTCACACCTCCACAGCCACTCCATGGCTGCTGTTGTGTTGGCAGCTGCTGACAAGTATGGCCTGGAGGGCTTGAAGGTCATGTGTGCGAAGGCCCTCTGCAGGTACCTCTCTGTGGCAAATGCTGCATACACTCTTATCCTGGCTGACCTCCACGGCCCAGAGCAGCTGAAGACTCAGGCCCTGGCTTTCATTGCACCGAGTGCTTCTGAGGTCTCTGAGACTTCAGGGTGGAAGTCAATGGTGGAGTCACATCCCTACTTGGTGGATGAAGCATTCCACTCCCTGGCTTCTGCACAGTGTCCTTTTGTGGAGCCTAAAGTGATCTCAGGATCTAGCCAGCTATGAGCTACACCTTTCGTCCAAAAGCAACAAGTAGTGTTGTTACCAATGACTTCTGGTTAGACAATGGTATTGCTGAAGCATTTACAGTGAATCCAGGGAAAGGCAGCATGGTAGATGATCATCTATAACAGCTGTAATATGTTTAAAGAGTGGGTGGGGGAAGGGCAGCACTGCAGTCTGGGATACTCCACCTGATGTCTACCCTGTTGATGTTCTTGTTTAGTTTTTGTCTGATGGTTTGGAAACGGGGATTCAGTTTAGTTGCTGGCCCTAAGCACAGACCAACTGAGTTTCTTTGGAGAACCCTGTCTCATTGGACCGAGCCAAACAGATGACCAGGGCCAGAGGAAAGGAGAAATCAAACATGAGTGTTTGCTCTTCAGAGAAGGAAAGACAAGGGCGAGTTTCTTTTTAAAGACTCAGTTTGTGGAAACTCAGCCACAAAAGCAATTACTGCACTCTCAGAGAACTCTGTTTAAGTAACCAGCACACACAGGGGAGTTTTCAACCACCTGTAACTGGTGATTCAAAGGATCTGAGGCCCTCCTCTGGTTTCCATGGCCACAAACAACTCTGTAGACAAAAGCTTAACCAAATAAAATATAATATGAATCAGAAAAAAAAAAGAGTTGAGATGTATTGGTTTGTGGGCATACAGATAAGAATTTAGGATGTAGTTTATTAATATGTACATTTTGCATACTAAAAATAGGTTATTCCTTAAGGAATAAATCAGAAAGTGGTTGATCGCTCCCCTAACTTTCCTGCTACTATTATACCAATAGGCATATCTTTAAGTTCTTTATGGATATGAACCCATCCAATCTTTTCAAGAGTATTGGTTAGAAAATATTTAGGTGAGGATTGGGTAGATGACAATTCCAATGTTGTTTTAGAAGTTCAAATTTTATATATTTGACAGATTGTGAAAATAATATTTATATGAAAAAACAACAATAGTTTTACAGAAGTTGTTGATATGATTAATAATTCAGATACAGTGTTTAAAAAGTGAATATATTTAGGTACTAATTGCTAGTATTCCAGTTGAGAAGCATCTATAACAACTTTACAACTTCATGGCCTGGGGGTCAATCAACCATCTTGCTTATAAATTCTGTGCACTGTGATTCAAATCACAGCAACCAAAGGTTAGGTAGAGCCAAGGAGTCATGAGAAATGTAATCTATCTCTATGCCTGGTAGTTGATGCAGATTTTCTGCCAAAGTGTAAGCAGAAATGCCCATGTGAAGTCTCTCTTTGTGATCTGGAATAGACAGAAAAAAAGAAACAAAGAGTGGAAAAGGGTAGATTGCATCTCCTATAGCCTCCTCTCAAATTCACAAAGCACTGGCTTTGTTCCTCCTCCTTATCTTCTGTGGCAGAGCCTTCTAATTGTTCTTCAGGTGTAGATTTTCTTCTGCTTCTAATTGTTCTTCAGGTGTACATTTTCTTCTGTGGCAGAGTCTTCTAATTGTTCTTCAGGTGCAGACTTTCTGTTAGTCCTGGTTTTTTAATGCCTCATGGTCACAATGAGATCTGAATATTTGACTGAACTATAATTAATAGAATATAGTTACATAAATGTATGCAGTATTTTAAGGTAGAATATCTTTAAACTTTGTTTTAAATATATATTTTATGTGTAATATATATTTTATGTGATTATATGCTATGTGCTTGTAGATGTCTAGAGTGGGGTGCAAAAAGGCATTGATTTGATCCCTTGGACTGGGGTTGTAGATGCTTGTGAGATGCTCCATGTAGGGTTGTAGGAACCTAGCTCCAGTACTCCTGAAAGACTTAGAAGCAGTGTTCTCTGGCCAGGCATCTCTTCAGAACCCAAGCTCTTTAAAAGACCTTTGTTTTATTTTATTTTATCTTAACCAGAATATAACCATCTTTGGGGTGACTCTGAAGTCACCTGTAGATGACAGTTGTCCATCTTTGGCATAGATTCTGGTATGAGTGTATTGAGAAATTCTTCTGACATTTTAGCTAATGTTGTGTGAAGAGAGGTGAGCCTTCAATTCAACTTAAATTAATTTTCATTTTACTGTCACAATAGTTTTCTTATCTTGTATTTCTAGGAGAGTAACTATTAAGAAATTGATGTTAACTACATATATACAATGTGCAAACATTAGTTTCATGGAATAGTACAAATTTATATATAACACAAAATCTATAAACATTTTCAGTATAGATATGAATATGACACAATGACACTTTTGGTGATTAAAATTGTTCTCAAAGTTCTCAGAAATGCTTTTACTCAAGAGACTGTGTAACTCATTTATAAGAAATAAAGTAATCAAATATTACATAAAATTTTACTTAGAAAACTCAGTTATATAAAGGAAAGAAAAAGTAACAAATTGATGTTATTTAGTTATTAGGAATAACTAAAATGTCATGAGTTTTATAATATTGGAACTAGTTAGACAATATAAGAAAATTACTTGAATACTACCAAAAATTATAAATGGGTAAGAAAACATTTCATACAAAATAAGTGGGTATTAGCCCAAAAGCTCAAAATACCCAAGACACAATTCACAGACCACATGAAGCTAAAGAAGGAAGACCAAAGTGTGGATGCTTAGGTCCTTCTTAGAAGGGGGAACAAAATACTTATGGGTGGACATACGAAGACAAAGTGTGGAGTAGAGACTGAAGGAAAGGCCATCCAGATTCTGCCCTGCCTGGAGATCCATCCCATATACAGTCACCAAACCCAGACACTATTGTGGATGCCAAGAAGTGCTTGCTGACAGGAACCTGATACAGCATTCTCCTGAGAGGTTCTGCCAGAGCCTGACAAATACAAAGGTGAATGCTTGCAGCTAACCATTGGACTGAGGACAGGGTCCCCAAAGAAGAATTAGAGAAAGGACCCAAGGAGCTGAAGGTTTTGCAGCCTCATAGGAGAAACAACAATATGAACTGACTAGTACCCTCAGAGCTCCCAGTGCCTAAATCACCCACAGAGTACACATGGAGGAACCCATGGCTCCAGCTGCATATGTAGCAGAAGATGGCCTTCTCGTGCATCTGTGGGTAGAGAAGCCCTTGGTCCTGTGAAGACTTGATGCCCTAGTATATGGAAATACCAGGGTAGGGAGGTGGGAGTGGGTGGGCAGATGGAGGAAGACCCACATAGAAACAGGGGGAGAGAGGGATGGGCTAGGGGCTTTCTGGGGTGGGGAACTGGGAAAGGGGATAACATTTGTAATGTAAATAAAGAAAATATCAAATATAAAAGAAAGAAAAACAAAACAACAAATAGAACATACTTTAGAAGATAATAAAAAAAAACCACTTCTTAACAGTACAAGAAGTTATAGTAAATACAGATTTGTTGTATCTTTCTGTGGGAGTAATGATGATGAAAACCATGCTTGTTTCTTGAATCTATTTACAAACAAACACAGTGTCAAAAGTCAACATCTTAAATAATTGTGAGCATCAACAATTTAAGAGGCAAATGTTAAATGACAGATCTGCAATATACAGCATGAATGAAACTTAAAGCAAGATATATGTGTGAAGTATTCACTTACAAGTTCACGAAAAGTTACCACTGAAAACTGCCATTTTTATATTTATAATTAGCCTTGTTTTGTTTCCCACAAAAATATGTAACCAAAGAAGTAGCAATTATGGAGAGACACACTCAATTAGAA
>JADRCD010234524.1:0-31398 GCA_019843815.1 Montemys delectorum
AATAGATAAAGTCTTTTTGTTTGTTTGTTTGTTTTGTATTTAGTAGAGCTTAAAATCTTGGCTCTTACAAAGTCTGAAATAAGAACAATTTTTAGACATTGGATTTCACTGTAATAAGGCTGTACTTCAATGACCCTCACATCACCAAAGGATTTTTACCTCTATCATAGCTAAGCTGAGAGTTGACAGTTCTGATGTACCAAGAAATGAATTGTAGGCACGATTTTTGGATATAAACTTCCTGCTACGGTCAAAGCTATTTGACTTGAGTGAGTGTCTTTATTCTCAGCCCACATAGAACAGGTTACATTCATTTAAGACATGGTCTTAGGTTAAGATGGTCTATCCATAAAGTCATTCACCAACTGTTTCAATGAACAATGATTCTGCTTGGAGAGTGGCACAGACATTAGGTGAGGGTAAGAATCTGGTTCATTGGCTGTGATAATTTGGAAAAGCATTCATCTCAGAGAAAGAGTAGCTTATAAAGTCCTCCTCTTCAGACTTGATACAAGAGTTACAAAGTCAAACAAAGCATTTAGTCTTACTCTTTGTTGTTCTCTTATAAGCCACCTCCCAAATTAATTGTCTACAATTCTTTTGGCTGTATAAATACTTTTGAAGTATGTAAGCTGTTCTGAAAACCATAGTATAGTGTAAAAACATGAAATAAACACTACTACTAATAGAAAGGCTGAGATAGGAGAAGTCTGATTTCAAGACCATTATGTGGTACACAGCAAGACACTGTCACCAAGAAACAAGCTGAAAGTGTATATGGATTGTACTATATTGGACCTCTTTCTCCAATTACCAAATTGGAGAGATCATTGGATAGCAATCCACAAATTTCTAATTCCTCATATTTTTGGATTTCAATTGATTAGGATATATTGGTAATATTAATTTTCATATTAAGATATTAAGAGAAAGTAATTGTCACTTCCTGTTGTTTTTGTTGTAAGAGGTAGAATTAGGTTTGTGTGGGTTTGTTGAAAGATTACTTTCTTGTTTCTTCTAGGCTGTAGTTTTGCTCCTTATGTTAGTGTTTTCCATCTATTATCCTTTGTAGGGCTGGATTTATGGGAAGATATTGTGTAAATTTCATTTTGTCATGGAATATCTTGTTTTCTCCATCTATGGTAATTGAGAGTTTTGCTGGGTATAGTAGTCTGGTCTGGCATTTGTGTTTTTGTAGGGTCTGCCCAGGATCTTCTAGCTTTCATAGTCTTTGGTGAGAAGTCTGATGTAATTCTGATAGGCCTGCCTTTATATGTTACTTGACGTTTTTCCTTTACTGCTTTTAGTATTCTTTCTTTGTTTTGTGCATTTGGTGTTTTGACTATTATGTGGCAGGAGGAATTTCTTTTCTGGTCCAGTCTATTTGGAGTTCTGTAGGCTTCTTGTATGTTCATGGGCATCTCTTTCTTTAGGTTAGGGAAGTTTTCTTCTATAACTTTATTGAAGATATTTACTGGCCCATTACATTGGGAGTCTTCACTCTCTTCTATACCTATTATCCTTAGGTTTGGTCTTCCCATTGCATCCTGTCCTGGATTCCCTGAATGTTTTGGGTTA
Source organism: Montemys delectorum (assembly GCA_019843815.1). Lineage (NCBI taxonomy): Eukaryota > Metazoa > Chordata > Mammalia > Rodentia > Muridae > Montemys > Montemys delectorum. Next base: position 1,579 of record JADRCD010234524.1, read on the forward strand.
GGAACTTTTTGCCTTTTGCATTTTCTTTGACCGTTATGTCAATGTTTTCTATGGTGTCTTCTGCCCCTGAGATTCTCTCATCTATCTCTTGTATTCTGGTTTTTTTTTTTTTTTTTTTTTTTTTTTTTTTTTTGAGACAGAGTTTCTCTTGTGTAGCCCTTGCTGTCCTGGAACTTGCTCTGTAGACCAGGCTGGCTTCAAACTCAGAGATCTGTCTGCCTCTGCCTCTGCCTCTGCATCTGAATGCTGGGATTAAAGGTGTACTCACCTTAATCATATTATTTGAATTGATAAGATCTCCCCTAAGGTGGGTATCACCTCCTAGTAGCAGCCCATAAGGAAAGGACTTATGGAAAAAGGAAACTTTTTTGCTTGCTTGCTTTCACTCCCGCTGGCAAGTCCATCTATTCTGCTGCTGCAGTATCCCTTTAGTGATATTAGAAACAGCTTCCTTGGGCCTTCAGCATAGACTGAGGAATAATTCTATCCATTTTGTTTCTTTAGGGAACCCTGACTAATATGGCAGAATGTCAAGTGAAACCATGAATGTTAACTTGGTTTTGTTTTGCTTTGTTTTTAAGATTAAATTAAGCATGTATATATGTGTGCTTCTGTGCATGCAACTTCAGGTGCCAAAGATGCTAGAAGACAGTATCAGCTCACTTGGTACTAGAGTTACAGACAATTATGAGATGACATGCAACCACCGAGCCATTTCTCTAGTTTGATTACTAAAATGTTTAAAGTACAATTCAGAGATGCCTCATCAGGTGAGGGCAATATTCCCCTGCAAGCCAGGTAACATGGCTTCTATTCTTAGAACTCACCATAGGAGAAAATACAACCCTGATGGCCTTTACGAGTGTGCTTGTATACACACGCACACACACACACACACACACACACACACACACACACACACACACGCGCGCGCGCGTATGGGGACTTGTTGAGTAATGTTTGATTGTGGTCACTTCCCTTTAAGAAAAATCAAAGGAAAAAACTATCAATTTTTTTTCACAATGACCTAAAATATTTAGCAACTTGAGTTTACATTAAGCCTATCTTCTAGCGACAAACTGGAGTTTGATTTATTTTGATGATTTTTGTTTGTCTGTTGGCTTGTTCGGAGCTTGAGAACCTGCTGCCTCAGCCTTGAGCCACTGCTGGGATCACAGGCAGGTGTGCCTGTCGCCATATCGGGCACTGATGATGCTTTTGAAGTAGAGTTTATTTTAATTTTTTTTTTTTTAATCAATGCATGAAAGGTTAAGAGATGAAATCTGGAAAGGTTAGGTCTCTAACTGAACTGTAAAAGGAAATCATAATATAGGCAATGGGCAGAGAAAATTAAGCCAGTGGGAGAATGTTCTCAGTCTAATGAGATTGCCTCTGAACGTAGCAACTTAGAATTCGGAGTATGCAAATGGCTGGTTAATTTTGATGAGTTGCTGCAAGGAAAGGACACCTTTCTTTTTTCTGGGCTGTGTTTGGCATTTTCATCGGTGATCCATTTAACACGTTTCCTGGTAATATTCTATGTTTATTGCAGAAGCAGGAATCAATGCTACAAACTGGTAGGTTTTTTTTTGTTTTTTTGTTTTTTTTTAAATTGTGGGTCAGCGAGATGGCTCAGCTGGTAAAAGTGCTTGATGTGTGAGCCTGAGTTTAATCCCCAGAACCCACTCTGGAAGAGTGAACCAATACTTGGAAGCTGTCTTCTAACACGCACATGTATGTTGTGGCACATGTGTGCCTGCTCCTAATACCCCCCTCCCCCCAACACATACACAATTTGAAACTGAAAATATCTTTTTTTTTTTTTTTTCCGAGACAGGGTTTCTCTGTGTAGCCCTGGCTGTCCTAGAACTCACTCTGTAGACCAGGCTGGCCTCGAACTCAGAAATCCGCCTGCCTCTGCCTCCCAAGTGCTGGGATTAAAGGCGTGCGCCACCACTGTCCGGCAAAACTGAAAATATCTTAATGGCAAATAAAAATTAAAAAAAAATGACCTTGGAGTTTATCTATTTGCTTTGTTTTTAAAGTAGCTTTATTTGTTTTTGTTTTTGTTTTTTTTTAAATTCTATGTTTATTTATGTGGGCACATGAAGGCTGTTGTCCTTGGAGAACAGAAGATGGTGTTGGATCCCACTGGAGCTGGAATTACGGATAGATAAGAGCCACCATGTAAGTGCTGGAAACTGAACTCAGATCCTCTGCAAAAGTAGCAAGCACTCCTAACTGCCGAGCCATCTATCTACCCCATGCTTTTTTCCTTTTCTCTTCCTCCTCCTCCTCCTCCTCTTTCTCCTTCTCCTCTTCTTCCTCCTCCTCCTCCTCTTCTTGGATATGAAGATCTGCTCAGGAGTGGGAGCCAATTTTATCAGAATTTTATCAGAAACACAGACGTGTCTGTTAACATCCCTGATACTTGGAGGTCACGTCTCTCTGAGTAGGTGTGAATGGGGCAAACAGGATTTTCTGTGAGAGCAACATGAGACTCTAATGCTGTAAATTCTATATTTTTGTGAGTGCCATAAACATAGAATGTTGCTTATTCTAGCACAATGTTGGTATATGGTATGTCTAGCTGACCTAGAGCTAAAAGCTAAAACTAGGAGAGGTAGGGGTCATTACAAGAGTTGCTTAGTCCTCCTTTCTCCTGCCCTCCTCCTCTCTTCCTCTGTCTCCTCTCCTTTTTTTGTTTTGAGTTTCTTGTATACTTCACTAGATTGGCACTTGATGAAGCCAAGGGTGACCCTAACCTCCTGACGGTCTGGCCTCTGCCTCCCTACTGCTGAGACTGCAGGCACAAGCCACTGCACCTAGTTTGAAGTGTCATGAATTTCAGAGACGAACCCTCACAATCAAAATGACCTACTCACAGATAACAAAACCAAGAAATATTAAAGGACTTGTTTGAAGTCATCCAGGGAATTAGTCATGGACCTGAACTGCCCTCCCATCAGTCCAGCATTTCCGACACACCAGAAAGGGAGCACCTGTAGCCATCCCATGGAGAACCAAGGCAAAGGGGGCTTCCTGAATGACACCCAATCCACGAGGGTTACGGAACGAGATCATCCGAATGCTGAGATACATGTTAGCCCTCTCTCTCTCTCTTTTTTTTTTTTTTTAAAAATCTTTTTATTTTATTTATTATAATTGTGTGTATGTATATGGAGATCAGGGGAAAACCTGTGGAAGTTGTTTTTTTCTTGGGGGAGGGGCTTCAAGGAATCAAGTGGCAGCAAGTTCCCTTGCCTGCCAAGACATCTTACCCACCCCTATTTGTGATGTTTTGAAGATTAGAAGAGCTTGTGATGTTTAAGCATTATTCAAATTATATCGTGTTAGGTGTACAGCAGATTTATTCTGGGATATGATTAGATGGTTTAGATATAATCCAAGTGTATGAACTTAGGTATATATCTGGGCTTCAGCAGGGAATGAGCCTTCTTGTCTTTCCTTGCCCGAGCGTTCTCTCCTCTGGGACTCTGCCATGGGAATGCGAGCCAGCTTGGATTGCTCAGTAGTGCCCCATACTTTTTCTTTCTCAGCAACCTGTTTATTCTTCTTATTGTCCAAGACCTGAGCATTATTACTGTTGTTATTATAGATTTGTCTGGATGTTATAGTTTCTCTGTCTTGACCAACGATGACATCCTAATAGTAAGGATCTGTTAGGACTCTCAAGTGAAAGGAGTGGCTTCCAACTTTCAATTTGTATACCCTAGAAATATTTAGTCTACAATATTTAAAGGCATTTGTGTAAACAACTGAAATCTTTCTTTGGGAAAATTAAAACAACAGGACTTGATTGCATAGCACGATTTTGTATATTGCAGATGTTAATATTTAATCATATGCAGAGCCATTTAGCTTAAGTGCATTAATGTAACTCATTTAAAAGAGGCCAGTAATTGTCCTATTAACTCCCAGTCTGGATGTTATCTGCTCTACCCTGCTGGCAAGGCCAGAGGGGGACTCTTCTATTGGCACCCACAGAGATTGCTCTGATCTGTTGAAAATCCTGTTAAAATCTAATTACTTAGGAGAATCAGCCAGGGAATATCTAATGAGCTTGAGGAAACCCACTAGAAGGATTTCAGTGCTCCTAGCGACTGGGTTGCTCCTTGTACCAGCAGCACATGGATGTAATTCCTGCTTTATAAAGCGTGGTTCTTGTTTCTTATAATCACATGTCACAGATTTTCTTGGTCGGTGAAAACAACTTAATTTCTTTTATATGGGAGAAGTGATCAGGTGATGTTTAAATTCATACAGTTCATTTCCTGGCAATTATTGCTTCTTATCATCAGATGGTTAAAGAAGTGGGCACTGTGTCTAGTGAAAGTACCATGTGGGATAGCAGTGCAAACACAGTAATCCTAAAAGTTTGAAATTTTAATCTAGAATGAAAAACATTCCTAAAGAAACTTGGAAACCACGATTCTCTGCAATCCCCTCAAAATACTGCCAAACAAACTGATGTACAAAGAAGACAACATGCCCTCCTGTTTTGGTAAATACTGCTGTGAGAATCTGTATGATTTACATTTCCTTCTCTCTTTAGTTCTTAGCAGTGCCTTTCTGTCGCTAACACAGCCTGGTATCTTCTCACGGTTGGTGTGTTCCTCTTTCGTGTGCTTAGGACTCCATCTCCCTAAAACTAGATGGTTGGTACATGCGCTGTTTCAGAGGACAGGCTTTAGCATTAGGTCTGAAATATTCAAAAACCGATTCTTAACTTTCACATGTAACTAACATACTTCTCCACTTTTCCCTCCTCAATTTGTATCTCTATACAATGGGGCTGTTAATTACCACACCCAGAACTGTCTGCAGCAGCAGGCTCTGAGGGTCCTGTGAAGGAAAGCATACAAAATGCTTAGTACAGTGTCTTCTGTGTTATAGGACCTCAAGAAATGATAGTGATTTTCAACGACTAATTAAATTTTGGAATATGAAAGAATTGTGAAACCTAAGATTCATTAAAAACGAATATAGGGTGAATTCCTATTACCCCTAATGTACTTCTATCATCATGTTCATATGAAATTTGTTGAAAAAATTAAAAGGGACCTATTTTTAGTAGCATTCCTGTGAACTTCATTCCAAAGTTTATCAAGTTTTTAGTCAATGTATCATTTTATAACATAGATTGATACCAGCAGATGACACCAGAAACAAAATGTGGTTTGGTGATACATTACCTAGAAAAATCCCTGTCTTAATGACAAATTATTATTGGAATATTATATAAGATTTTAATGATTGAGGAGAAAAAAGACTATTACATATTATTTCAACAATTAGCAATGTAACTATTATTTAAAATTATTATCTGGTCTATGAAACTTGGCAGTTGAAATGCTCATCTTGACGTTGCTTTTATTTTCTGTTGTTTGGTTGCTGTCAAAGTTAGATTTTCTCTTTTGCCTAAAATGTAGATGGAAACAGTGTTTGAAATCAGACTGTTTTGAGGCTGAAGTGCAGGTTCCCTTACTCTACTGAGACTATTCATTATAATTCAACAAGGGGTACTTTTTGTACTTAAATTTTATTTTTTGAGCTTTTTTTTATAACAACTTTATTAGGTAGCTATACTGCACAGTATCATAGAAAATTAAAAGAAATACAAGAGTTTTATATATATGCAATTTTATTGCATTTCTAGTATAGAAGATATATAGCTAAGTTATGACATGCATTAGAATATTTCAACAAAATCATTTTCTCAATATAACTTGCTAATGTTCATAATTTGACTATTTTCATAAACTAGATTTTCCCTAAAATGTTTGATTGAGTTAATTGTTCTATTTTCTAGGAAGAGATGTCAAAATTGAATGAATTTACAACTGTCAAAAATGTTATATATAATAGGTGTTTTTATATTATTTTGTCTATAGAAAATATTTTTAAAGGTTCATTGGTTTGATTTTATGTACGTGAGTGTTTGCCTGCATGTATTACTATGTACCTCCCATGGCCTGATGCAGTGGAAGCCAGAGGGTGTTGTGTCCTCTGAAACTGGGATGTCTGTGTACTGCCATTTTGTTGCTGAGAATAGAACTTGGTCCTCTGTAAGGGCAGTGAGAACTTCTGATCCTTCCAAATGCTGAAATTATAGACCTGCACTCCCATGCCAGCTGAGGGGAAGCAAGCCTCGAGGGCTCCCAGGCACGATGGAATTAGTACCTCTTTAAAAGGGCTTTATTCCCCCTTTCCTCAAAAACAGCCACAGACCAAACCAACCACACAACAACAACAAGAACCACCACCACCACCCCCCACCATGAAAAATCCATGATGGAATTAAAACTAGAAAATCATTTGGCTTTCTAACTTCTTTCCTAACCTGTCTTCTGTCCTTCTGCCATCTTATCTAAACTCTGCAACTTTCCTTTCCCAGTTCTCCTTAAGCACATGGAAATATAACCCACAGCTAAGGGTTAAAGTCCACACTACACCCGAGAGGGCTTATTTTCCCAGCTCCATTAATCTGGCTACTTGACCTTTTAATTTGCAAGTTTTTAACAACAAAGTGATGGAGGGTGGTACTTGAGAGGCACCAGGCTCTGTTGCTTACTGTTCCTGCATCTTGAGGACTTGGCATGGGCCCCTTTGCCTTTAACCGGCATCCTGCAGTCAGGTTCAGTTCATGAAGCAGAGGGCCAGCCCTCCTTCCCCACACTGAATCTGTTGGTGCCTGGATTCCAGATCTTCCCAGCCTGAACTTTAAGTAATTCTCTGTTACTTGTGAGTGATCCAGTCTCATGTGTTTTATTACAGTAGCCTCAACAGGCTAAAGGTAGGGGTGTAGCAATGCAAAACAAGACAGGCAAGGAGAAGGACTAGCACAACCATTATTAAAGCTAAAATTTTGGTATAAGATCATCTCATGAAACTGTCAACTCAGCCTAAATCCTTGACAAAGTTCTTGGACTGGTGACAGCAAATAGCACGACTGGTTAATCATGTCTGAGTTGGGGAATTTGTCATATGACATGAATAAACCAGCCCATCTTTGTTAACAGAAAACAAATGTAAATATGTAAATTTAAAAATTGCAGAAAACATCACTTTGACAACAAAAGGAAAATTGGTTACAGAAAGATGGGCTTTCTTACCCTGTGCTTTTTCCAAAGTTAAACTCCTCTTTCAGCAAAGGGTGTATGTCTGAGCCCTTGTAAAGTGTGTGGTTCTTCATCCTGCCCTTCTTGCTCTTCATGGCTTTGCCTAGCACTTGGTATAACATACTAACACAGCTAATAACTCTACTCCACTGTGGGTTTACATTCCTATCTGTATTGACTCTCTCATGGTAACTTGGCCCAAAGCCAAGTCTGTTGAACTTCCTGTTTGAAAATGGACACCATGTTTTCTGAGAAAACCTGATTAAATTATGCTGAGGGTCAAAAGACAGTTTTCTGAACTATTTGAAATAGCTGTTACCTGATCACTGTTTTTCCCTACAAAAAAGAAACTTTTCACCTGGCCTAATCTGATAGGTTGCTTTGTTTTTTATTTTGTTTTTCTTGACCAAAAATGTAATAAAGTGACCTCCAATCACCACGGGTTCAAATATTTTGGTAACATCACCATTTTCTACATTTATTCCCACAGTTCTATCTGTTTCACCTTGGTTGGAGTTGGGCCTTGCTTTCTCCTTTCAGTATTTTATTATAAAAAAAAATTAATTGCATAATATACCTGTCACTCCAAATACTAAATTATGTTCTTTTCAGTGTCAATGAGTATGGGGGGCAGTTCTAGTAAGATGCGTCATTTCACTTCTCTAAGGACATTTCTGCATCAGGGGCTAGTGGATAATGTTTAATTTTCAAATTTAGCTGTAGTTTAAAACAATATCAGTTTCTTTCAGTTAGAAAGTACAGATATGACTGGTTTTTATTGTTGTTCACAACTTGGAAGATTTCATTAGACTGCAATTTGAAAATTATTGCTGTGTTTACTCTGCAAACTAAAACTTCAAGCCCTATTACGCTCATTCTGATTTATGTTGCTAATAATGCTCTGGAGTAGTTGAATAATCTTTAAAACAAAATTACACTTCTCTAGAAATTTATTATTATTATTATTACTACACATTTGTACTTTATTAATGAATTTACTTTGTGGGGGAAGTGTGTGCCACAGCCCATATTTAGAGGTCAAAGGACATCATGTTGGAGTTGGCGCTTGTCTACCACAAGTCCCAGGTACTGAACTCAGGTTGTTAAACTTAGCAGCAGACACCTTCAGCCTCCGTGCCAACTCACCAGCCTGGAGACTTACTATTTCATTGCCAAAGAAAATGCAATATTGTGAAGTTGTCCCCCGCACCCCCCCCCCCTCCAAATCCCATTCAAAGGGCTAGGGAATGTCCTTCTTTTACTTCTTAGATATAAAGCCACTGCATCGAATGAGCAGGCCGAGTAAGATGAAGCCCCAGCTGTTCTATTTCACATTATTTATTTTGACTACTGTGTGCCTGCTAGCATGGCTAAAGAGGGACAAGGCCTAGATGTCTACGCAGGTAGCAGAGGCCTCAGTAGCTAATGACCAGTCAACCTAGGAGTCCTGAGCAAGCAACTCAAAGAAGAGCTTCCAGAACATAAGGCCTGTGGCAGAGTCATCACAGCTTGAAAGCCAAATGGGGAAAATAAGGATAACAAACTTTCCATAAAGCTACATTTATTGAATTTAAAGAGTATTTTTTTTCTGATTTTTCTTTTTCTTTTTCATATAGCCACTCTTTTAAGAATTATAATAAAGGATATTCCCAGTGCTTCTACTTTCTAAAATGAATATCGAACATTCCTGGCTAACTCCCCAACCCCTGTCTCCTGAAACGTTCTTGAAATCTAAAAGTCTTAGACACACCCATTACTTATACAAATTGGCTTTCTCGACACTTGAGTGGCCCGTAGGAATTCTTATATTGTCTAATTAGCGCAGAGGTTAAACAAGACACATAGCGGAAGTGACTAGAATTGTCCTTGATACTTTATAGGTGCTGCCGGCATCACTTCAATCTGAAATTTTGGTATAGGCCTCAAGGTTGTACATGTATGCTATCAAGTATCAAGGTGTATGTGTGTAGATCAGAAGCCAACTTTTAGAAACTGGTTCTTTCTTTTGAACTCAGGAACTTGGGATTGGCAGCAAACTCTTTTACCTGGTTAGCCATCTCTGCATCCCGGTCCATTCTTTCTATTGTGGAGATGGAAGAGGGTAAGTCAGAGCCAGGCACTGCTTGGCACATAGAAGATGGCAAATAAATACTATTTTAGTCTATGAGATGCTAAAGCAGAAGGGGGTGGTAGGCAGATGGTGCGAGCGTTAGGAACAGTAGAATGAGTTCTAGATATTTGTGCGGTGATAACCAAAGTCAGGAAAGCAAGGGAGGAAGGGGCTAAACAGACAATGATGGTTCGAAGTTAGGCCGTGGGACCTGACATCTTCTTAGCAAGCGGACACAGGGATCCCCAGAGCCCACAACATCCTACAGCTTTTTCCCATAAGTTTTGGACTATCCACCTTAGATGAAAATCTTTGTATTCCCTTTCTGAGATTTTTTTTCCCAAGACAGGGTTTCTCTGTGTAGCCCTAGCTGTCCTGGAACTCACTCTGTAGACCAAACTGGCTTCGAACTCAGAAATCCACCTGCCTCTGCCTCCCAAGTGCTGGGATTATAGGCATGCGCCACCCCCCAACCTGGCCCTTTCTGAGATTTTTAGTCCAGGGACAGAAGTCTCCTTGTGACACCTCATTCACTACGGGTGCAGTTGGCACTAGCATAATTTCCTATGGCCACAACCATGCTGGAACTTAGATAGTCTAAGAGGTCCCTGCTTACTCCCCCATAAGGAGAGTGCTCTTCACCAAAGAAGAGCTTGGCCATCAGGGAAGTGTGCCTTCTCTGACAGCATGCCACTTGAGCAGAGACACATGGAGAACTGGGGGGGGGGGGGGGGAGGAGAAGAGCCTAGCCAGTCAGAACCAACCAAACCAGCCTGGCATTTAAAGGGTAGCAGCTGCTGCAGCCAATGCACCCTCATACTCAACATCGAGGTCCTGTGTGAAAGGGTGGGAAAGCCTGACTTTTCTTACCAGCCATCTGGCTGTTGGTAAGACTTGATGGGATTTATGGTACTCTCTTCCCGTTTCATCCCAAGGGATGCTTACATTACAAGTTCTACTCCCAGGTGTGGGTCTAGTCTGTCTATGTGCATATTTTAAAGCTTTTTTAGGTTTGATTGCAATTCCTGGTCTAGTTCTCATTGGAAGGGACCTTGACTGAACTGTGAAGTTGTCATTGAAAGTCAACTGCATCTCCCAGAGCTCTGGGATCTCTTGGCCTTCTTTTCCTAGGAGATACATACCATATTTATGTAGTCCCCACTTTCACAGAGGTCAGGGAGACAGTTTAATGTATCAACAAGCCACAATATTGATGGAAAATATAACTTTTTTAGACCTGTGCCACCTTAGTTTTGGTTGCTGTTATCTATGACCACAACAACTTGGAAAAGAAGTGCTATATTTCATCTTACAAGTTACAGCCCATCATGGAAGAAAGCCCATGCAGGAATACAAAGCAGGAACTTAAAGCCAAAACCATGGAGGAATGCTGCTTACTGGCTTGCTCCTAAGCTCGTGTTCAGCTGCTTTATACAGCTTTATACAGGGATAGTATCTCTCATAGTGGGCTAGGCCCTTCAATATCAAGAAAGTACCTCACAGAGGCTGGAGAGGTGGCTCAGTGGTTAAGAGTGCCGACTGCTCTTCTGAAGGTCATGAGTTCAAATCCCAGCAACCACATAATGGCTCACAACATCCATAGTGAGATCTGATGCTCTCTTCTGGAGTATCTGAAGACAGCTACAGTGTACTTACATATAATAAAAAAGAAAAGAAAAGAAAGTACCTCACAGGCATGCCCACAGGTCAGTCTGTTGGCAGCAAATCCTCAATTGAGGGTCTCTTTTCCCAGGTGTATTAAGTCAACAATCACAGTTAGCCATCACAAAAACCCACCATTTACTTCTAGTTTCAATGTAAGGAATAGCCATCCTTAAGTGACTTTATTTCTTGTCCTTTGTCCTCTTCCTGTATTAGGGATGTCCATGTAGCTCAGTGGTAGAGAGCTCACCTAGCATGCATGAGGCCCTGAGTGTGTTCGCCAGCATTACAAATGAATAAAACAATAAGTTCTACTTCTGAGTGCCATGTCTGGTTTTGCCACTTGCTTACCCTGGGAATGGAAGGGTTGGTTGGTCTATACAGCCTTTGTGGCCTTCTTGTCTCTAACTCTCTGATCTGAAGTGGGAAACTCACAGCACTGAGGTTCATCTCTCATTATGTAACACAGCACCTTGCCTTTCTCAGTGATAAATTATGACATGAATATTAACTATTAACCATAGAGGAGAGAAACAACATTATTTCAACAATTAACAGTATAATTATGATTTAAAGTGATTATCAGATTTGAAGGGAAAATTCTTACCTGGTTTACTGAACTCCAGAAAACTTTGCCTCTCAGGTGCTCAGGACTGGCTTGTTTTGGAAAGAAGAACGGTTTTGTACCTCAGTTTTCCTGAAGGTAATACCTCACTTTCTTGCTGTTTGCATGCTCCCTGTTATGTTAGTGAGGATATTCCTTGTTGCGAGAAATGAAAACCCACTCGAGGGAGCTTCAGCAAAAACTCATTTCAAGGAAGTGCTGGCCCCAAGGCTATGGCTTTGAGATGGCTTTGTGGCTTGTCACTCAGGTGGGCTAGGTGCTCGTCCAGACTCTCAGACCTCAGCACACAGGGTGAGCATTTCCAGTGGGTGGCCATCCGTGCTGTGATTTCAGGCCGTAAGCCTATGTCCTCTTCTAGCCTATGTCTCAGGGCTCCAGAGACATCTGCTGGACCCTCTGCTCTCAGCCAGCCAAGGAGAGTAAGAGTGGGGAAGATCATGGAGGATCAGGGCATTACCACCTCTGGCTAGAACTCAGTCAGACAGCTCTAGCTGTCTGGGAATCACAAGCTTGGAGCATGCCTAGCAGGGAGTTTATGTCAACCTGACACAGGCTGGAGCAGTGGTTCTGGACCTCCCTAATGCTTCGACTCTTTAATATAGTTCCTTATGCGCTGGTGACCGCCAACCATAAAAGTATTTCATTACTACTTTATAACTGTAATTTTGCTACTGTTTCAAATTGTAATGTAAATGTCTGATACACAAGATATCTGATATGTGATCCCTATGAAAAGATCATTGAGGGAAGGGTATGTGTCATGACCCACACATTGAGAACCACTGGGCTGGAGTCAACTGAGAAGAGTGAACTCCAACTGAGAAAATACCTCTATAAGATTGGTCTATAGGCAAGCTTGTAGAGTATTTTCTTAATTAATGATTAATAAGAGAGGGCCCGGTCCTCTGTGGGTGGGGTTATCTTTGGGCTGGTGGTCCTGAGCTTTACAAGAAAGCCAGCTGAGGAAGCCATGGGGAGCAAGCCAGTAAACAGGCCCCTTCCCCCCCCCCCCCCCCCCCCCCGGCCACCATAGCTTCTGCATCAGCTCCTGTGTTCAGGTTCCTGCCATGTTTGAGTTCCTATCCTGACTTCTTCCTTTACTGATGGACTTCAGTATGGAAGTGTAAGCCAAATAAACCCTTTCTTCTCCAATTTGCTTTTACTTCATCATCATAATAGGAACCATAACTAAGACACCATGAAAGAGAAGAGTGGGCTGGGAATGGAGCTCTGTCAATGGAGTGCTTCACCTAGCATTCATGAAACTTTGGGTTCAGTCCCCAGAATGCATATACCTGGACTGATGGACACCTGGGATTCCAGGACTTGGCAAGTGGAAGCAGGAAGATGAGAAGTTCAAGGTCATCTCCATGTACATTGCCAGTTTGAGGGCATCTTGAACTCCACAAGTGAAGTCTTTCAAAACAACACAACCAGAGCTGAGGGAGAGATACTTCATAGAAAGTCATTTATGGTAGAATTTCCTGTCCTTCACTGGAGATGCCTTGGGCTGGATGCTCTGATGCCTTCAAATCAGATACAAAGGCTGAGAGAGGTTTCATTGCCTGGGAGCTGGCAGGGTGGCTGGCCCTTTCACTTGTGTGGACAAAGTTGACTCACAGGGACTTACAGGGAGGGTTCTTCTTCCCCTCATAAGGAAGAAGGGATTTGTCTAACAAGCCTGTTTGAGGTAAAGAACCTAAAACTGGTGCTCCCCACCCAGATAGAGCCTAGAACAAAGCGTCACAGAAAAGCTGAGTGTGCTGGCACAAGCTTGTGATCCTAGCTCTCAGGAAGATTCTGCGCTCAAGGCCAACCTAGGCTACATAAGCAGATCTTTTTGGGAAAGATAAGTCACAATATTCAAACTAGAGCAACTCCTACTTTGATCATGAGAAGCGAGAATGAACTTTTAAGGAAGGGAAAATAATGGAAATGAAATATGAGGGGCAGGGACCCAGAAGGGGAGAGGCAGCCAGATGGGCTGGGACAGGAGGTGGATGAGAAGAGAAGTCCCAAATCCTCACGGTCAAACTGTGAAACCCTGACAAAAAGAGAATTGAAAAGACAGTTCAGTCAGTCTGCAAATACAAAATCAGTGTGTGAAAATCAATTACACTCACATACACAAAGGAACCATCCAAAAAGTGTACTAAGTTAAAAAGACTGAACATCACCAAACATCACTCCTTATAACCCCAAAAGGATGAGAAGATATTCCATGTTCATGGACTGGAAGTGAAACACCATCCAAACTGAGCTATGCTCATGATAACTGGTATCAAAATCTGGTATTAAAGGTATTTGTGTAAAAATAGAAAAATTCACATAGAATGATGAGGATTCATAAATACTCAAAATCTTTTTAGAAAGATTCATTTCTATTTTATGTGTATGTGTGGTTTTTTATGTACATATGTCTGTGTGGCATATGTGTTCATTTCCTATAGAGGCTAGAAGACAGCACTGTGTCTTCTGAAACTGGAGTTACAGACCATTGTTAGTCATGGTGTGGGTGCTGGGAATCTAACCTCCGTAAGAGAGGCAAGTACTCTTAACCAATAAGCCCTTTCTCCGGCCCTGCTTTAAGGAGGGTTTTGTTTTTGTTTTTGTTTTTGTTTTTTGTTTTCATAGGCCCAGCAGATAGTTTAGAGTTTTGGTGTGGTGAAGTTTCCTAGTTGAATTGTCTTCAGAGGGCAGCAGAAGTAATGAATGAAAAAATTGCTTCAAAGAGAGAGTTTTTGTAACCCAGGTAGGATGTCTATGGATCCAGAGTAATTGGAGAACATCATTTGTATCACACGCGGCTTCTGGCCAGACCTCAGTTGCAGAAGACAGTGAACATCAGCATTGGAGCACAGGCAGTTTCCTTCTGACAGTGAGTCCATTCAGCAGCTTCTCTTGTTTCTTTTTTTTTCTTTCCTTTTCTTTCTATTCCCCCATCTTTTTCTCTCCCCGCTCTGATTTTCCAAGACAGTGTTTCTCTGTGCAGCTCTGGCTATCCTGGAACTCATTCTGTAATCCAGGCTGGCTTCGAACTTGGAAATCCACCTACCTCTGTCTCCTGAGTGCTGGGATTAACCTCATGCACTATCATAGCCTGGCTTACATCTAGATTTTAGGGGGAAAGTCTAGCTTGTTTTTGAGACCATTTTAAATATTAATTATCATTCTTTCTTTCTTGTGTATATGTATGTTTGTTTATTTGTTTGAGAGTCTTCTGCAGCACAAGTTGACCTGTCCGTAGCTAAGGACTTCGGACACCTGATCTTGCTCCCAACTCCTGAATACCAGGACCGCAGATGTGTACCTCTGTGCCCACTGTAAACCCTGAGCTCTTAGCAGAGTCAAGGGGAAATATTAAATAAAACACTGAAAAAGGAGAAAGCCTGTCAAGCCCTCCCTTGAAGAGTTTAATCAGTAGCCCTACGTGAGTAAAGACTTCTCACAACAAAATGACAAAGGCTGAATTTCGAAGACGATGGCCTCCTCGGTCATGCTTGGTCCCCTGGTCTGTCTTACATCCCATGCACACATCCAAGCATTGCTGATCACTTCCTATGAACACATCCAGTCTTGCCTTCTGTATCACAGACTCTATGGCATCTTGCTTTGGACTGCAAGGAAGAGTGTGGTTATGTGCGGGAGTTGCCTGAGGATGAGGAGAGATCATTTTCCTAGAGTAAGGCAGCATGAAATTCCATGATTCTTTCCAGTGTTCAGGACCCTTCTCTGTCATGAAGAGTATAGAAAAGTGGCTAAGGCCTGGGAAGATGGCCGCATTGGTAAAGTGTTTGCCGCACAGCATGAAGACCTGAGTTTCATTCCCAATAGCCAGGTATCCTCAAGTGTCCACATACAAACCAGGGTAGTGGAAGTAATCCTCGATTTGCTGGCCAGGTAACCAAGCCAAATCAGTGAGCTGCAGGTTCAGTGAGAGATCCATCTCAAAAAAATCAGCTGGAGAGAGGAGGGGGGGAGGAGAAGGGAGGGAGGGAGGGACAGAGGGAGAGAGGGAGGGAGGGAGAGAGAGAGGGAGGGAGAGAGAGCGCGCCACTCAATGTCGATTTCTGGTTTTTATATGCACATGCGCACACATAATCACATGTTACCCCCCACTCCCACCCCCCACACATAAAAGAAAAGGCAGCTATAGCTTCCACTCTACCACCCTGTCTCGTACTTTCTGCCAACCAGTTAACATCTCCTAGGTAACCTCATCCAGCAAAGAGCTTTTTCAAAATGGTGATGCTTCGACCTGACCCCAGACACCATAGGCACAACTCCCAACCCTTCTTGTACGCACATCCTTTGCTTGGTGTGGTCTCAGGTGGGAAAATCGAAATCCTTCCTCCCCATTCTGGATGTCTGCCAGATCTCTTGCTCGGGGCCCTAAGTCTTATTTCCTCCAGCACTGGCTACTCCTCACTGTACCTTGTGCCCAGTGTTTCTGAGAACATAGTAACTGTCTCAGTCGACAAAAATAGAGGGGTGGAAAGGAACAAAGAGGAGCGGGTGTCTGCAGTGACAAACCACTCTGTCACTCACTGCGCACCATCCTGACCCATCGCATGTGTATGGCGAACATCCAGAAATGCTCTCTCAGGCTCCTCTGTATGGCCATCTGCAGCTTACATGACTTTCCTTGGTTCTTAGGCTAGCCCTGTGAAGGTGCCAGGGCCATCTGAGGCTTACATGATTTCTTTTGATTCTTATGCCAGCCTTTAGAGGGGCCAGTGGGATCATCTCTACTTTGAGGATGAGGAAACAGAATTTCAAAGAGGTTATGGAAATCCCCAAGACTACTCAGTGAGGAAGCTATCTCACTGTTAGGGAATTTTGTTAATAAAGCAGAGAACAAAAAAGTACAAACTAAATTAAACAAGTATATTGGGCTTTCTATGTTATATTATTCCTATGGTATCCATATTTTATCTCTTCATTTATTCATTCATTTAAGAAATACTTCTTAGCCAGGCGGTGGTGGTGCATGCCTTTAATCCCAGCACTTGGGAGGCAGAGGCAGGCAGATTTCTGAGTTTGAGGCCAGCCTGGTCTACAGAGTGAGTTCCAGGACAGCCAAGGCTACACAGAGAAACCCTGTCTCGAAAAACCAAAAACAAACAAACAAACAAACAAATAAATAAATAAAAAGAAAAAAAGAAAAAAGAAAAAAAAAAGGAAATATTTCTTGGGTGATTATTATGGACCAGGCCCCATGACGGGAATGGCAAACACATCAGTAAATAAGAGAGAAGAATATCTAGTCTCTCAGGGTTGACATTGTTCATTGGGATGATTTCGCCTCCTGACTTGCTTTCCTCATTATTAGAATGAATTAATTGGCCAATACTACTAGCTGAACAGCTACTATGGAGTTGACACCAGGATGGTTAGGTACTGAGAATGGTGAGCAGCAAAACCAGGTAAAAACCTGCTCCTGATTCATTGTAGGGAAGCAGAAAATAGTCACATGATGTTATGAGATATTCATGGCCATTTCAAAGGCCATCTGACTCATAAATGTTCTACAGGACTCTCCTTCAAGCCAAATCACTGCCAACTTTGGAAGTTCAGCCATTCCCAGTTGTGAAAGATTATCCCTACCTCTTGACCTTATTGATTGCTTGTATCTTCTCTTGAGGGGCCAGGAGGACAATGAGATCCTTTCCTGAGCATCTAGCCTCATACTGCCTGTTGTAACTTGGTCCCAAGTGTATGTCACCTTGGGGAGGAATACTGGAGCACGGGGAGTAGGGGTTCCCTCTGTGAGGCTGTGGAAGATTCAAATCCCTATTGGGTACAGGCTTTCTAGTGAGGCCTTCTGTGCGAGGAGAGTACCCAGCCTCCAGTAAATAAGCCCTTACCCATGCTCCCTAAGTAAGCCAGAGGAACTCAGTGTTCCCAGAATGGACTTTGTTATTGAGACTTCAGGAGGGAGGAAGGGTAGACATTATGTCTCCTCTTCGAAGGAATTTTAGAAGCACCAAGTAAGGAAGGGTAGGGTGGAGATAGCTGACCTAAAATGAATAGGAAGTAATTAGGTAAAGAGGCGAGGAGAAGTATGCTCAAAGATCCTGTGGCAGGGAGGGCATGCTACTTACAAAGAGCTTGAAAGAAAGAGATGTGGCACAGAGAAAAAAGGGGATTGATGAGGCTTGAGAAGTGGGCAGGGCCCTAAAGTGCAGGCTCGTGTAGCGTAGGCCATATTAAAGAGCTGGGCCTTTGTCTCTAGAACAGCTGGAAGTCACTAATGGATTTTCAGCATGGCGGGTGGCGAGAAGAGAAGTGGCCTTTGGAAAGATTACTTCAAGGGCCTAGAGGGGAATGAGAGAAATCCAATTAGCTGGCAGTAGTAAATCTACACAAGGGATACTGCTGCTGCTGGACCAGGGTCGGAGCAGTGGAGATGAAGAAGGGCAGGCACATGGAGTCAAATTATGAATGACAGCACTCTGCGTTTGACTGGGTTGTTTATGGAGGGGATGTGTCAGGGGTCTCGTTCAGTGATTTTGCTCCAGCTCCCAGCACACCTAGCACATAGCAGGTAACAGTTAAGAACAAGACAAAAATGAAATCACATGACTCCCCATATTAGTGTATGAATGAGCTGGGGATTAATGGAGAAAAGAAGGGGAATATTGTGTGTGTGTGTGTGTGTGTGTGTGTGTGTGTGTGTATGTGTACACAGGTGTGCCACTACACTAGTACAGAGGCCAGAGGCCAGAGGTCAGAGGTCAACCTGTGCCATCAGTTCTCTCTTCCACTAATGTGGGGATTGAACTCAGGGCATCAGATTTGGTGGCAAGCCCCTTTACCCACTGAGCTGCTTCGCTAGTCCAAGGAAAGTAAATTATAAAACCTTGGCGATTAAGTTGTTTTTCATTATAAGAGTCTATTTCTTAAGATTTTATAAGGTAGCACATATATTTAATTCTAAAAAGTACTTATTATTGAGCACAAGAACTACTGTTTATGTTTCAAATGGTTTTGTTTTGTTTTGAGATAGAGTTTCTCATTCTTTAACCAAGGCTAACCTAGAACTCATGGTAATCTGTCTTCTTTGCTTCCCCAGCCTTCCAAGTGCTGGCTGTACAGGCATGAGCCACCATGCCTAGCTTCAAATTATTTCATTTAATTCCTAATTTGAGTGTCTTAGTAATTTTAAGAGATGGGTAAGGCAAAGATTATTGCCTCTCATTTTCCAGTAGAAAAAATTGTGGCCATGTGAAACTTGACTCCGTATTGTTAAATTCAAGACTCAATACCTTTTAATGGGTTATATTAAGTACAGAATTTTGCTGGTTTTGCTGGGGTTAAACTTGAGGTAAATTTGCCACAGGAATATTAAGACTGCTTTGTTAGAACTGGGATGAATCTACAGAGAATTAGTAATGATGCGGGCTGAGGAAGTATCTACTGTGAAAACCTAAGATTTGGATCCCAGAACCCATGGAAAAAATGTGAACGTGTTGGTGTATACGTATAATCCTAGCCCTGGGGAGGCAGAGGCAGGGTGGCTGAATAGCCACCATGTTGAGCTTCAGATTTAATGAGAGACCCTGTTTCAAAAATAATGTGGAACTTTGGTTGCAGACATAAAGAAATCAAGTTGTCTCTCCTTGGAAACATCCTTCCACTTGGCTCGCTGTCACAGTACCAGCAGGTGCTCTGCAGGCTCCTGGGTAAGAGGAGTCATCGGTAGTCTTTCCCGGTGGTGTATACTGCCTGCTGGAAAACAGATAGGCTGGATAAGAGGCGTTCACTGTACAATCGTGACATTACTCTTGAGAGGCTAACCAATCGCCTTCTGATTGGACTTGAGGTCTTTTCCACAGGAAGGATTTTAAACACAATTAAAAGCCCAAAGTTGCAGAGGTCATAGGCCCTAGTGAGAAACCCATCACTGCTGTTTTGCTAAATAAACGTATTGTCAAATGCCTTCTAAATATTTATGTTTATGACCACAGATTATTACTGCTTCCTTTTGCAGTGAGCATTGGTTAGTGCACAGACTCATAACTGGTCCAAGTGCTAAGAATATGCAACTATTGAATGCTCAGCCATAAGTGGGATACATATTCCATCTTCTCCATGGCTCAGGGAACATTTTAGAAGAGATGATAGAAGCAGACAAGAGAGCCAAAGAGTGGAGAGGAATGCGGTGACGTGGACATCACACTAAGGAACTTGCACCAGCTGTGGTCACATGCACAAGGCCTGCACAAGATGGAGCCGGTCAGGAGTCCATCACAGATGCAGGAGGAGCTCAGGAGACCCCACCTATAGCTGAAGAGCTATTAGCAGTAGTGCTTGCTGTGGAGGGGGAGCCACTCCCCCCTATTGGGGTAGTCACTGCCCCAAGTTGTCTATACTCATGCAAGCTATCCTAATTAAATTCAGTGAAAGCAGAAGAGGGTGGCCTAGTAATGAGTAGGGGTTCAGAGGAAGTAGGAGGGCGATAAGATATCACACTCACCCTAATAGGTGAGTATGATAAAAGTATACTAAATACAAGTCTAAGTATAATAACAGTATTTTTTAAAGAGAGGACGTTTTACCTATGAGGGATGTCATAAATGGTTATTCATAGGATGCTGTCTGCAATGTATTTACATAAATTTTAACAGTTATATAAACAAACAAAAAAAGTAGGAGAACAATTAAGGAAGACACCCAAGGTTTTATTTTTACACACACACACACACACACACACACACACACA
This sequence comes from Montemys delectorum, assembly GCA_019843815.1. Classification (NCBI taxonomy): domain Eukaryota; kingdom Metazoa; phylum Chordata; class Mammalia; order Rodentia; family Muridae; genus Montemys; species Montemys delectorum. The sequence continues at coordinate 21,843 of JADRCD010234524.1, forward strand.
CACACACACACAAAACACCCCCATGTATATCCCAATGTAAATACAACTGCCCAAATTTAAAAATAAACAAAAAGACAATGATTATTGTTACATAATCTTGAAATTATATATTATATTCCCTATACAGGAGATTTGAATTTCTGGAAATGTTAGATGATTCTCCCAGACTGATTTGTTTGTTTGTTTGTTTGTTTGTTTGTTCCATGTTGTCAGTCAATAGGCTTTCTAGGCAGCCTCTTGCAGAACAAATTATTTGGCTTTCATTCAAAATTCTTAGATTCAGAAGTCCTGTTCCCAGTAGAAGTGACTGCCAAGTGAAAGGATCAAGGCAGAGGGACAGGAGACAAAGGGATCCTCCCCAAGTTCTCTCTCCCTGTCACCAGACAGGGCTCCTCCACTGCCTGTCTGGCCTTTCTGTGGTTCTGAAAGCAGAAAGACCTCTGTACTTGACAAGGATGCTACAGACCAGCATCTGCTGCCCTCCCCTCAGGAGTCTGCAAAGCTGTAGACATACTGTGGTAGTTGTAAAGTTTCAGATGTATTCTGGTGGTTGGAGAGACCTACTGTGGTAAGCTGGACCAGTCAGTTAGCAGCTTAGTCTGCTGGTATACAGATCCACTTGTTTTCTGGGTTTTGTTTCCCAGATGTTGGAATTATGCTATCTACACCTACTCATACTCCTGGTTAGTACTTTGTTTTGGGGTGTGTGTGTTGGGGGAGGGATGTTTTAGACAGTGTTTCTTTATGTAGCTCTAGGTGGCCTAGAACTTAGACTAGGCTGTCCTCAAACTCAAATGTCCATCTGCCTTTGTCTCCTGAGTGTCTGGTTTACACATTTAGAAATATATTCTCATTTCCACTTATCTGTATGCAATCCCCATTAGCATCAGTAGGATGCTGCATACATAATCTAATATTTATAGCATTTTTACCCTTTAGTTTGTAGGGGAGTAAGCTAGGTTCCTCTCTAAGGTCTTACTATGGTAATCTTCAGAATTTCTATTTTGTTTTCTTTCTTTCTTTCTTTCTTTCTTTCTCTCTCTCTCTCTCTCTCTCTCTCTCTCTCTCTCTCTTTCTCTCTTTCTTTCTTTCTTTCTTTCTTTCTTTCTTTCTTTCTTTCTTTCTTTCTTTCTTTCTTTCTTGGTTTTTCGAGATAGGGTTTCTCTGTGTAGCCCTGGCTGTCCTGGAACTCACTCTGTAGACCAGGCTGGCCTTGAACTCAGAAATCCACCTGTCTCTGCGTCCCAAGTGCTGGGATTAAAGGCATGTGCCACCACTGCCCATCTTGAGACAGTGTTTCACTCTGTAGAAGTTCTGGCTGTCCTGGAACTAACTACATAAACAAGGCTGGGCTTGAACAGAGATCTGCCTGCTTTTGCCTCCCAAGTGCTAGAATTAAAGGCATGCACCACCATGACCAGCTTTTGATCTGCAGAATTCCTTTGACAAACTTTCTGAGCATTTGCTAGGTGGGTCTTGGATGAGTCTTAAGGACAGCCCAAAATCATGTTCTTATAACTGTTTTCTAAACATGGTCTTCAGAATATGTGTAGAATATTTATGTGATTATTTCACGAGATTTTTCAAACACCTTATTAGAGTTAATTGCTTTATTATTAAAACTATTTAAGAATACTATAAAATATATTAAAGCTATTAATCATCGCCAAATGTGCTTCAATTTATGCACTGAAATAATATTAATTAAATTGCTACTAAGGCTAAGATCCAGGCATTTTAAGGGTCAGTCTTTGAGAAGACAGTGCAAAAAACCCAACGAGCTTTATAACACAAAGGTGTGAAAGACAGAGCAACCACAGCCAATAAGACAGAGAAACTTACTTTAAAAAATGACATTTGTTTATTTTGGGTTCGGAGATATGGAGGTGAGAAGACAACAGTCAGGAGTTGGCTCTTGTTTTCCAGTATGTGGGATCCTGGAACTGAGGTCAGGCTGTCAGACTTATCTGAGCCACTAGGCCAGCTGGCCCAGATAAACAATTTCTGTCCTTGTGCAGTTTCTGTTGGGAAATAGAATATAAGGAGATTTTTTTTAAAAATGAGAAATTATGTGGTGAAACGTGGCCTTGAGAAAATGAGCCTGAGCAGGTGAGGTTGGGGTTTCAGGAGGCGGATTCTTGCCTTAGTGTTTGTTTACCATGATCAGAAAGGATTTCCATGGAAGCACAGAGCTGTAGTGAGAGAAAAACATTCCAGACAGAAGTGCCGAGTACAGAGGTGTTGAGAGAGGTGAGGAGATTGGAGCCAGGCAGGCATGGAGAGACCAGAAAGAGGTGAAGCTGGATTAAGGGCAGCTTTTTAGCCAAGGCAAGAATTTAGGCACTGGGAATCTGTGCCTATATACTATGATGCTTGCTGGCAAGTGGGAAGTTCTAGATTCGGTCCTTAGAACTGCATAAACTAGGCCTAGGGATGTATGTTTGCAATCCCAGCAATCAGGAGATGAGTCAGAAAGAACAAATATTTGAAGTAATCCTAATCTGAGACTAGTCTGTGGTTAGTGAGGCCCTGTCTCAGAATGAACCAACAACCAATCAATCATGGTGGTGGGTTAGCATTGTAATACACACTTATAATCCAGTATTATTCTTAGTACAGGCTACATGAAAATCTGTCTCAAAAAAAGGGGAGGGATGTTCTGTATAAGCTTAATGAGATATAAGTAATATTCAACAAGTTTCACTGTAATGTCTAATCTTGGCTGTCCACTTGGCACACTTGGGAAGAGGGAGCTTCAGGTGAGGACTTCTGTCCATCCGTTTGCCTGTAGCATGCCAATAGGACTTTTTCTTGATTGTTGATTGTCAGAGGAGAATCCAGGCCACTGTGGGCGGGTACCACCTCTGGGAAGGCGGGCCCCGGCAATGTAAGAAAGGTAACTATTCTTGACCCTGGGAACAGACTGGTTTCTGCTTGTGTTCCTGCCCTGACTTCCCTCCACAATGGACTCTAACTTGCAAGATGGATAAACTCTTCCCTCCTCACTTTTCATTTGACCAGAGGGTTGTATCACAGGAACGGAAAGCAAACTAAAGCAATTGCCCTTCTAAAACAGTACACAGTTTGGGAGGTTTGAATGGTCAGCGGTGGTCGAGGAGCTGAGACGGGAACCCTGATTGATGGACTCCAGTTGAACCCAGCAGTGAGGCAGTTCTCATCTGCTATTGCTCGCTCGCTCTCCTGCCAACCACATCTCTTCCTTCTTTTTTTGCCCAATGCCATGTTTCAGGCCATCTTTATCCTCCCCAGTTTCTGCTCAGCACTGCCTCTTTCCCCTCACCCCTCACCCAAGGAATATAGTGTGCCCCGGTTTGCAGGATCTCTCTGCCTCAGCCTTCTGAGAGATGACACTGGTCTATGTAATCTGATAATCACATTTCCTCTCCATTCCGGCTCCCTTTTACCCTGACTCCCTCTCACCCCACTACACCCTTTTTGTGCCAATCCTTCCTTCCTTCTACTATGCATGCCTTTTACTTTCTTACTTTCAATTTAATACGAATTGTAGTCTTACTAGTTTTTCTTCCTTTATTCCCATCCATATCCACGATTACTAATACTTTAGTATACTTGGTACTGCCAGTGTCTGAAGAGGTGATTGTTTTTACTTAATTATTACTTAATTAATGCTGTATTTTTATAGTGGGCCTATACAAGGAAAATGAGAAAGAAAAAAAGGATTCTACTGTTAGGGGAGGACTGAGCACAAAGTCTGGTGCCCTGAACACAAATCTAACAGAGTAAATGACACACCAATCCCTATTGTAACCTAATTCCTCCTGAACAATGATCCCTTCAAATGATCTAAGTCTTAGATACTCATACGTCCCAGTGAAAAAACACCTAGATCCAACAAACCAAGGCAATGTATCTTCTTCAAATATTGCCAGTCCTATTACATTGCCATTGCATTACAGTAATGACCCCCAATGAGAATGGCTGAAATGAGTTCATGTTCAAAGATGACATATAGAAGGCTGGAGAAGAAACGCCTAAGTGGTTAAGACCATTGATGCTCTTGTTGATGACCCAAGTTCAGTTCCCAGCCCTTGCATGGCAGCTCACAACCACCTTTAACTCTAGTCCAAGGGATTTGTTGACTTCTTCTATACTCTGAGGGTGCCAGGCATGTGCATTTACACTTATAAGCATATAGGAAGAACACTGATACATATTCTTTTTAAAAAAAGGTTGGTGCCAGGAGGTGGTAGCGCACATCTTTAAACCCAGTACTTAGGGAGGCAGAGGCAAGTGAGTCTGAGGTCAGCCCGGTCTACAGAGCAAGTTCCAGGACAGCCAAAGCCACATAGAGAAGCCCTCTCTCAAAAAACTAAAACAAAAACAAAACAAACAAAAAAGGCGTAAAGAGGTGGCTCATCAATTGAGAGCAGGCATTATTCACATAGAGGATCCAGGTTCAGTTCCTTGGACCCAGTTAGTAGCTAACTCTCATCTGTTACTTCAACTCCAGGGGATCTGAAATCATCTTCTGCCCTCCATAAACACTACATCTAAGTGGTACATAGACATACACATAGGCAAAACACTGAACATAATAAAATAAGTAAATTCTATCATCTACCTATCTATCTATCTATCTATCTATCTATCTATCTATCTATCTATCTTAAAGAGGACACACACTCCTGAATGAATTGCATGAGATGTAGGGTAGAAGGAAGTGTGCTTGGTCTTTGTGCACAATACTGACATGCAAGATTCCCCACTGCTCTATGAAGCAGCAAACATGAAGGTGACAGCTTAACATCCCCTAAACTCTGGCTCCCTACCACACGCTAATTTTGGCCCTCCCCCCAGCAAAAAAACAGTCACTATGTCTTTCTGGTATTCTGAGGGAAGCTTGGTAATTGCCACTTGGTTCTGCTGATCTTATAGATATGGACCCGAGTGGTGTTACTCAACATCATAATAATTTCAAAATACACGTTATACTACTTACACAAGTCCTTTTGCAGGCGAGAAGAAATAACTTCTGGGCATAAATTTAATCTCACAATATCCTGCTCAAAGGGAACAGTGTCATAGGTTTGGGAACTTGTTTTAGGAACCCCAATGACAAGTGACAATTCACTTTTCATATAGGGTGAAATTTCTATCTCCTTTATTTCCATATGCAAATATTAGTCTTCTCAGCCTATTTAGAAATGCATATGATGTTGTCAGTTACATTATACTCATGCAGCAGTATGTGTATGTCACAAGACATATTTATGTAGATGCCCTAAAGTTACGGCATCTTGGAGGACACTGGAGTGTAAATCAGTCCAGTGCTTGAAGACATGCTGCTGCAGTGGACGAGGTAGTCTCTCCTGGAGAGTTCACTTGAGCATTGTGTCCCAGAGGCAGCTTGTGTTTCTTAGGTATCTGATTGATTTTAGGGCTGCCTCTTTTACTACAGTCATTTGCAGTGCTACCTGCTTGAAAATGGTCAAAGTGCCTTTTGCCTTTATTCCAGGTGTATAAAATGGCTTGTGTCTGCCCTTTACTACAGATGTCCACTGAAAATCTCGTTGGGAGTGCCTATGTGTGTCCACTGAAGATGAGGGTATACAAAATATTTATGTATGTTAATTATAAATACGAGCCTTTTCTGGATGTGTGCAATTGTGAGGTGTCACAGGCCATCTTCAGTGCCATCTCTTCTCTCTGATTGGTTTGTTTTGCATGAGACAAGCTCTCACTACATATCCCTGGCTGGCTAGGGACTTGCTACACAGGTAGGTTAAGAACTCAGAGCCCCTACCTGCCTTTGCTTCCCAGAAATTAATCCAGGCATGTTCTTCCTTTTGAATCTATATAATTCCTTCCTATTCTTGCGGTTCAGCTTCCAGGGATTACGTCAGCCTGGCACAGCCCTCTTCTCTGACCTCTGGGACACTTTCTGTCTCATACCTTGGGGCTTTTTTTTCGTTCTCAGACTTTGTAGTTGGTCCAGTTTGTGAGACTGTTTAGTGTATTCTGTCTCTATGTCATGTTTCTTCACCTGGATTGGATGTTTTCAGAAATCACAGACCATGCTTAATCAGTCCTCACCTCCTTCCTGGCTTAGCATATGGTGGATGTTGAAACCTCATTTGTTAATGGAACAAGTGAAGCAAGTGTCAGTTTCCAGCACTGTCCTGGCAGCCATTTAAAAATGGTTCTGTGTTTCAGAGGAAAATGGAGGCTTAGGGTCACTTAGCTCATCCACCACCTCTGATGGGTGAGTTTCCTCTTCAGGGGACAGCTTTCTGCTAGACTGAACATTTTCTAGGGCTTAGAAAAATAAGACAAGGAGGTTCCGTGGTTAAGGGCACTCCTTGCTCTTCCAGAGGATCCAGGTTACTGCCTGTAACTCTAGCTTGGAGGGCTATGATGCTCTCTTGACATGGTTGTATGTGCTTATAACCCCAGCACTATGCAGACAGAGACAAGAGGATTCCCAAGCTTTGCTGGAGAGCCACCCTAGCCTACTTGATAAGTTCCAGTCGAGAAAGAGACCTTGTCTTAGAGAAAAGGTGATTGGTGCCTATGGAGTGACATCTGAGATTGTCAACAGCTCTCCATGTGTACCTGCACATATATGCACTCATGTGCACACACGAAGAATTCCCTGAGAAAAAGCCAAAGCAAACGACATCAAAACTAAAAACCAACTAACATTATCTCCCAAACCAAAAATTCCCCAAACAAAACCAAATAAAGATTAAAGTTCTTCCTTTCTTTCATCGTTTCATATCTAGTGTCTACAAGAGTATTTCTGTTTTTCTTTTTCTCTAACACGTACATTATTCTCCCTGGATTCTAGACTTTTAAATCTTTGTGTTTATTTGCTCATTGAAAGCAGGGTCTCAGGTTTCCTTCCCTTGGCTTGAACTTCTGATTTTCCTGTCTTCTTCTATTAAGTGTTGGGATTTTAGGACTGCTCTGCCACATCCACTTCATGTAGATGGAATCCAGAGCTTCATGCCTGGCAGGGAATCGATCTTTCAACTCAACTACATTTCCAATCCCTAAAACTTCGAAATACGTTTTTAAATGAAATAATTTATGATTAAGCTTCTGTTTCAGGTGGAGAAGATTTTTTTTTAAAAGTGTCTCAATGTGTAGCCCAGGCTAGTCCTGAACTCAAAGGATCCTCCTGCCTCAGCCTCTTGAGTGCTGGGTTTACAAGTTACCATATCTGTGATGAATTTTTATCATTGACTTTTATTTCAAGAGAGTGTTTGAGACTGTATTCTGTCTTACATTTGGAAGGCAGCAATGCTAACCATTACAACACCAATGATCACTTGCCATCCAGTTTTCAAAAATGTATTGGGCTGAAGAGATGGCTGGAATAAAGCACTTGCCATGTAATCTTGAAGATCTGAGTTCAGATCCCTAGAACCTATCCAAGATGGGCTCAGTAGCAAGTATCTAAAATCCCATTGCTCCCATAGTGAGATTGGAAGCTGAGACAGGAGTATTCCCCTGAAGCTCCTGGGCCAGATAGCCTGGCTTACTTGGGGTAAACATCAAGAGACTCTCTCAAACAGGATGGAAGGTGAGGACCAGCTCCTGATGGTGTTTTCTGACCTTCACAGGCATACTCATACACACACACACACACACACACACACACACACATTCTCTCTCATACATACATACTAATACACACACACTCCATACACACACACTCATACACACACACACTCATACACACATACTCATATACATACACACACAATACACACATACACTCACACACACTTGCACGTTCACACACACTCATGCCCCCACACAAAAAGATACTAGATGGTTTGCTTAGATCCTGGTGATATGACCACAGGTTGTTCCTGTTTACCAACAGTTTAAAAATGGTAGTAATTAATTAGGACATTCCCCCTTCTGTTGATCCATTCAGTCAGTCAATGAATAATTATTGTGTACTTAGACATACCAGGCACTTTGTAGGCATTGAAGATGTAAAAATGACCAAGATAGACACAGCTCTACTTCCATGGAGTTTGTCAGTGAGAGAGGAAGTAAACGAAGAAGGTGATATTTTCATGTAAGCAACAGAATAGACTGGGTAAGCTAACTCAGCAGGGTCAGGGAGGCACGGTGAAGAGACAAGAAGCCTGAAAGAAATGAGTTTGCCTTTTTTCTCACCAAGCTTTTTGGTAGTTTCACTACACCAAGTTGTCTAGAACCAAGCTTCCTTCTCCTTTGGCTATCACTTAGTTTTGCTTGTCTTTTCTAGACAGTTTTACTGAGTAGTCCAGCCTAGCTTCTCAACTGAAAATCCTCCTGCCTCAGCTTCCCGACACTGGAGTTTCATGTGCCACCCTGCTCGGTTTCCCTTCTCTTTATTTATCCGCCCAGTGTTGCTTATGAAAAGGGGACGGGAGCTTTCAGATGCTCGGCTCCAGGCAAGCCCTTAGTGGAGGAGGATCTTGCCCGTAAGCATTCGCTAGCCATACAGTGTGAATCTCAGGAAAGAGCTGCTAGACCGAGGGTAAGGGTGACTTACACTCTGGCTTCTTGTCTCATGTGATCTCCTCCTAGATGGACATGCTTACTGGGGTACCACACATGGGCAAGTGATGCAGAGCAGGGTCCTCTAAACCGACCCAAGAGCTGGGATTGCCCGATCTTAAAGGTTTATCCCCTCCAAAATGGTGAGCCAAATAAACCTCTATATCGTCTTTTATGTTATTCAGTTCTTTTTCAGACAAGTTCTTGCTATATAGCCCAGGATGCTTTAATTTGAGATCTCTGTGCTTCAGCCTCCCAAGAACTGGAATTGTATGGGTGGTGTGGTTCCTGTCTTTTTGTTTTGTTCATTGAAAAAAAAGAAAGCTGCAAAGGTGAAGTGCATGTGAGATCTGGAGATTGAGGCTGAGTAACCCCCCAAAAGACAAGGCTGAAGCAAATACAACAAAGTGTTAGTATTTCTAAAAGCTAAGTGGTGGGCATTGCTTTGCCATTGTTTGGTTGGTGAGCTGAGATGTTCTGTAGCTCCCACTGGCTGGCAACTCACCATTTAGCCCTGGGGAGACTCCAGTTCACACTCTTCCTGCCAGACTCCCAAACATCTGGATTATAGGCACGTGCCACTGTGTCCAGCTCTCTCTTGTTTTTCTATGTATGTGAAAAATTTTTTAAAGGTCTGCTTTTTGAAGAAAGAATAGAAGCATAGGTGAAGCATGAAGATGGACGGCTTGGATAGCAACACAGGTGGGAAAAAAAATGAGGGCTTAAATTAGATTAAGGGAAAGAAAACAATTAAGTGCTAGTGGTGTATGCCTTTAATCCCAGCATTCAGAAGCCAGAGACAGGGGGATCTCTGAGTGTGAGGCCACCTGGTCTACAGAGGGAGTTCCAGGACAGCAAGTGTTACACAGAGAAACCCTGTGTAACACTTAAAAATTAAAAAAAAAAAAAAAAAAAAAAGTAAAACATAACAAAAAACAAAACAAACAGACAGAGAGAGAGAGAGAAAGGAAGGAAGGAAGGAAGGAAGGAAGGAAGGAAGGAAGGAAGGAAGGAA
>JADRCD010234524.1:31408-48982 GCA_019843815.1 Montemys delectorum
GAAGGAAGGAAGGAAGGAAGGAAGGAAGGAAGGAAGGAAGGAAGGAAAAAAGAAAGAAAGAAAAAAGAAAGAAAGAAAGAAAGAAAGAAAGAAAGAAAGAAAGAAAGAAAGAAAAAGAGAAGGACAGGTGTATCTAAAAAAACAACAACCAAAAAAATGTATCTAGCCAGGCTACTGTGGCCCACACCTTTAATCCTAGCACTTGGGAGGCAGCAGCAGGCAGATTTTTGAGTTCGAGGCCAACCTGGTTTACAGAGTGAGTTCCAGGATAGCCAGGGCTACCCTGTCTCCAAAAACCAAAAAAAAAAAAAAAGGAAGGAAGGACTATCCAGTCTGATATAGCTGTCTCCTGAGAGGCTCTGACAGTACCTGACTAATACAGAAGTAGAGGCTCACAGCCGTCCATTGAACTGAGTACAGTGAGTACAGGGTCCCCAATGAAGGAGTTAAAGAAAGGACCAAAGGAGCTGAAGGGTTTGCAGTCCCTTAGGACGAACAACAATATGAAGTAACTAGTACTCTCAGAGCTCCCAGGGACTAAACCACCAACCAAGGAATACACATGGTGGGACTGATGGCTCTGGCAGCATGTGTATAGTAGAGGATGGGCAAGTTGGTCATCAACGGGAGGAGAGGCCCTTGACCCAGTGTAGAAGAATGCCAGGACCAATAAGCGGGAGAGGATGGAGTGACGAGCAGGGGAGGGGGGAACAGGGGTTTTTTTGTTCTTGTTGTTGTTTTTTGTTTTTGTTTTGTTTTTTGTTTTTTGGTTTTTTTGGAGGGGAAACTGGGAAAGGAGAAATCATATGACATGTAAATAAAGAAAATATCTAATAAAAAAAAGATGTATCTATAGGACAAGAAGGAAAATCAAGGCAGCTGGGGAGATGGCTCTGTGGATTAAGGTGCATGCTGCTGAGCCTGACCAAGGCTGAGTTCAATCTCCAAGACTCATGTGACAGGAGGAAAGAACTGATTCCTGAAAATTGTCCCCTGAGTGCAGCTGTGTGAACATTGCCAGTGATCTGCCACTCATCCCTTGTGACAGGGATTTGGAAACTGCAGAAAGGAATGTCTGTGGCAAGGAGAGTAGACTGTGGTGGGGTTGGGATACGCCCTGTAAGACTCCCCATACTGGCTTTCATATGGCCTTCATACAGTAACATAGTTTACTGGCCAGTGAATGATAATAAGGGTGCTGCCGGTTTTAGGTTCTCATATAGGTGTGGATCTAGGGCGTCAGCCTAATGCTCATTCTTCCATGCCTACACACACGTGTGGCTAGCTGGTCCCTAAGCCCAAAGGGTAAAGGTCCTGATAGTTAACAAACATGTTGGCAAAAATGGTGAGCAAACGTCTAAAGATGTCAAAGTAAGAACTGCAGTAAATTATCCTGGCCTCTGTTGGGAAAAGGTCTCTTTGTAACACATGAAAACAAACTTGACCACTTATACAACTTTTGATGTAGTCACTTCTTATTCCATGGGGACTCAGTTTGTTATGATAAAATAAGTAGTAAAATAATATATATGTTGAAGAATTATGCAACAAGTGAATTTTGATGAAGCTGGTACCCGTAGAATAGTTTAATGTTGCTGGTAGAAGCCAGCAGAGAAATGAATATCACCAGAGTAAAGTGACAGGCAGAACAGGAGATTCTGGTTGGATGGAGTGAAAGGGTCTCATTCTTACCCAGAAAGAGCACTTATTGAAACACGCGATGGCACAGTCTGAAAATTGCTTTAATGTGTAAAAAAACCAGTATAGAAAAATCCAACTTTGATTAAAATATAAAGGGTCTGATAAATAGTGTTAAAATTAATTATGTGTGTTCAGATGTTATGTGCTTTTTTTTTTTTAATGTGGAGAGTGTGTGTTTGTGTACTGTGTGTATGTTGTATGGTGTGCACGTGTGTATGTGTGTGCTATGTGTTATTTCTTGGTAGATGTCTTCTGGCTTTATGATCGCTCTTTCATCAGAAACCATCACCTAGTTCCGTGTTCTTCTGAATATTTTTCAGTTTCCAATTGTTTCCAGCTTTAAGCAGTACAAAAAACAAATCCCACAGAAACGTCAGCACAGGATGCTGCCACCACACATAAACACTGCAGTGCTTAGGCTCAACCCCAGTGAGATCACTGCTTTGAAATTAGCAGAGACTCATCAAAGTAAAAGTAGCTGTGACTAAGGACTATGAAAATATAAAGGGATTAGCATATGTGATAATGGGCTAATTAAACCTTAGCTTTTCACTGTGGTGATTTTACAGCCACTTCTTCTGGCTGCCAGTTTGGAAGCTGCCAGCAAATATTTTCTTAATTGCAAAAAGAGACAATGCACGTTCCACCGTCTCATTCATAATGTTTTAATGCAGACATTACCAAGACCCTGCATAGAGGATGAAAAAGATCATGCTATTTGGAGGGCCCGAGGGGCAGGAAGGGGAGAGAAAACTTAAAAACAAACCCCAATACAAGTCCTCACAAGAAATATTTAACTAGAATTTGGACAGAAAAAACCTACTTGCCTTGATAGACTAGCCTGCCCCGGTAATAAAACCTCCGAAAGTCAACAGTTCATAAAGTCTTTTGTTCTAGTAAAAGGGTCTTTAATTTTTAACACAAACTCATACTTTGGTATGCATGGACTTAAGTAAAATTAGAAGACATGTATATAATAGGATTTAATGGATTATCATCTGCATTTTCCAAAGATGTCAGCTTCTCTCAGCTCTGATGGAGTAGCACTTAATGTAAATTTAATTTGAAGTGATGTATGGAAGGCTTGAGGTGGTACTCCGTGATTCCCTAACTGCCTGGAGAGCCTCTGTGGGGAGCATCTGGATTTGGCGGCTCCACATGCCCGGCAGCATGTACTAACTAGGATTAATGAGGTAGCCTGCTCACCAGTGATCCAAAGGAGGTATGCTACATTTACTCCCAACAATATGAATAGGAGGGCTAGTTTCCTTTGGGGGCACATTGTATGATGAAACTTAATGATGGACTTGATATTGGGTATAATAAATAGACTATGGTGGAAGTGCTTTTGCTTGGTCAAATTTAAATGTTATTTAATCATAAAATTGTGTTTGTTAGGTAGGGTTGAAAGCAAAGGCTTTAATGGGTGTGTGAGAGTGTGTAGGAGGGTGTGGGGGCACCTTCACAACTAATCCATGTCTTTAATGTCATTAAAATAGTAAATCTTCCCTGAAAAGTGTTAGAGGGTTGTTTAAAATAAAACTTACTTTTTAGGAGTTGTTTGATTGTTAAGATAGTTTTGTGCTAACTGTGTGTGCAGCGTGTGTGTGTGTGTGTGTGTGTGTGTGTGTATTCAGTATGCGTAAATCAGATACTGCTGAGTTAGGCAAAACTTCTTAATCCATTCGCAACTCATTTAAGCATCAAAATTTTATTTTGTCTTTGTGCCTAACTGAGCATTGAATAAAATCGCAGCTAATTTCAAATTCCCTTTGTCATCATGGTTTTCAGCCAAAAGTCTATAATAAATGGTCAGAAGATGAGCTGAGACTGAATGAATAGTGAGCGGTATTCATCAGCCAAACACAGAGTCCAGATCCAATTATATGTATTCATTAAGTGATAATGATATCATGGTCTTTAACTAGGAAGAAAAGAGCGTAATTGAATAATAACAGTTGTACAATCCCAACGGAACCCACGCTCCATCCCAGCCCAGCGACCCTCGGGGATGAGGCAGGATTGATGGAATTCTATTACTCTTTGATAGATTTATTATGAAAGGCTGAGTGGACTTGCAGTCCCACTTTGTCACTCACGCTAATCAGTACCGTAAGGGCCCCGAGCGGGCAGGCTTTTGTACCCCTTTGACAAAGACAAGGTTAGGGGAGGATGACAGACACCCAGACCTTTACAAACCCATACTGCAAGACAAAATGGGCCAGCTGAGCTCTGTGCTGGGACAGAATTTTAATTTGTTTATCAATGGCTTTCACATGTGCTGAGACCATAAGGATATCTGTCAGAGGATAATACTGAAGCTAAACTCTTTTGTTTGGCAAGTGGGGCTTGGAAAAATATTTATTGAACTGTAAAAAACAGGCTAAATGGGGGGAAAAAGGTAACCGGGTAGAGAAGGGAAGTAACTCACATTACTGGACATAACTATCCTAGCCCATCCATTAACTCTGATTTTGACTTTTTTAAAAAAATATATATTTTTAGCATTTTTTTAAAGCTACCTTTAAGGGTAATCAAACAGTAACAGATAAAAAAAATCTTTTCGCTTTAATCTCTCTGATTTTTAAAAAGAGCTGAAAGATTATGAAGAGACTGGTAGGCAAGTTGAAAGGGAAAGATGGATGGAATTTATTGGTATGATGTTGTTGGTGTTTTCCTTCCTGCCGGTTACAAAGTAGTATAACTTAGCGGAGAAACAGCTGCATTTTCCAAACAGGCTTTATTTATTTATTTATTTATTTTTGTAAGTAAAAGGTGTTTTCAGGCCTGCCAGCCTGGCTCTGTCAGCAGCAACAGCTTTTCACATCGACGTGCAGCTTCCTATCCTGAGTCTGCCGTCAGAGCTCATAGGATTTAGGAAACTAGATAATTCGCTTGGCTATACTGGTGGGAGCAAGAGTCGAGGGGGGCCAGCCTGGCATTCACCAGGCCCCAGTGCCGGGCCTGCCAGGGTTTATTTTTTCGGTTATTGTTGTTGAATCATCCTGATTTGTAATCTCCTTTTCTGCTTGAGATCTCCTTTTATCCCTCAGAACCGTGCTCTGCGCCGCCAGAGGAGCCGGTGAATTGGGAGGCTGGGCGGCCAACCTGCTCTGTCACTGGACGCCTGGCCTGGCCGCTGTCCCGCGTGGCCCCGCGACGCCAGCTCGCTGCCAGTTCGGTTTGGTTTTGGGCATCTCTGGGAAGGCAGGCGGACAGCACAGTCACCTCAATTGGCTCAGCTGCCTCCCTGATGAATGTGCCCGGGTGTGCTGCAAAGGGTTTTTAGCATCGCTTCCAGCAGCGCGCTGTGATTTTCAGGACCGGGAAGGATTGCTTCACAGCCCTCTCCTTGAATTTCATTGTCGTGTGCGTGATGGAGCACAGGGCGGCTGGACAGGCTCGCACCGAACGCCAATGGCTGCCGCCGTGGCGTCTGCGTGTAGAGCCAGGTTCTGTGTGTTCCTTTGGCTGTGGCTCTCTCCCTGTTGGCTTTTCTCCACGAGGTCGGCCAGGGAAGCCTCTGGGTACCAGACACCAGGCGGTGGCTCTGGGGCCTGCCGGCCGCTGCTGTTTTCTCATTCTTCCTGGAAATGGGCACAAAGTGAAGGTTAATTCAGACCTCTCGGCCAGGGCTTCCTTAGCCACTGAAGTTCACCAACCTGTCCATGCGAACTGAATGCACAAGGGCGTATTGATTCTATTTGGTTTTTGGGCGCATTGATTGTATTTGGTTTTTCGTGCACAAGACATTGGAACGAAGTCACACTTTGGAGGATAATGAAGGTTGATTAGAAATTACATAGAGGATGACAGAGAGTTGGGACTTGCCAGCATAGCTTTAAAGTGGACTTTTAATGTTTTCTGGTTGTGAGGCAAGGATAAGCGCATGTACTAGATCATATTATAGACTCTCTCTTTAATTGCTTCTTTTGGCCTCAGACAGCATGCCAGTCCTTCCTTCAGCTAATTTCAAGTATGTTGTTGTCCTTGTTGCCAAAAAGGGGGTTGTTTCTAAGGAAAATAGCTCTTCTTTGTTGATTGCTTGGTAAGAACTTGCAATTCTCAGCAAAGCTTGTGAGGTACAAACACTCCCGGCTTCGTTTAGAGAAAAGGAAAATGAAAGGGGTGGGGGGCAGGATACCAAAGTCATATAGTAAAGACCAGAATTAAACCACTCTCCAAGGCCTCATGGTTGCACAAGCCCTGCGCTGTACTACCTCTGCTGGTGACCCCGAGTCAGCCACTTCAGTGTGACAGTCTCTGAGAAGCTGACGGTATATGAAAACAACAGCTCTACCCATGACAAGCTAGTATTGTCCAGTTGAAGAGAATGCCATCAGCTGAACGTCCACTGAACCAAATGGCAGCCACCAAAGACATGCCTCTCTTAACTCCTTTACCCTTCTCCACACCCTGCAGTCGTTTTCTCATCTACTATACAAGCCCAAACACCTTGACCTAGAAAAGCGCAGGCTAGACCCTCCGTCCACTCTGCGTTTCGCTTCATGGGCCAGAAACTCTCCAGAGTCTCCATCATCTTTTTCCTGATTCCCTTTGGTGTAGGTGGGAGAGTGGCCTTCCAAAGATGTGATGTTTAACCTGGGGAGTCTATGAATGTGATATCTTACATCAAAAAGACACTTTCCAGATATAATTATGTTAGGGATTTTGAGGTGAGAAAACCATCTTAGAATCTTTGAGTAGGTTCAGAAGGATGATGATGACGATGACGATGACGATGATGATGATGATTAATAGAGAGGCTGGAGTATTAGAGTCAGGAGCTATAACAGTGAAAGCAAGGCATTGGGTGATGTACAGAAGGAACCACAAGCCAAAGAATGCCGAAACCCTGAGATGCTGAGAATAGGGAGGGAGCAGGTCCTGTCTGGGATCCTTTGGGATGAGCATAGCCTTGCTGGCATCTTGATTTTAGACTGTTGATGTCACAGATCTGAGAGAACAAATTTGTGTTGTCTTAAATCATCTGTCTATAGCAACAGGAACCTGATACAGCTATGGATCCTGATACAGGATCTTTCCTACTGGTGTTGTCTTTCTCAATTGGCCTCAAATGTCCTCCTCCTCCTCTTCCTCCTTTTCTTCTCTTCCTCCTCTTCCTCCTCCTCCTCCTTCTTCCTCCCCCCTTCTCTCTCCCTCTTTCTCTCTTCTCTCCCTCTCTCCACTTTTCAAATACCATTTGCACAGTTAAGTTGTATCTCAAACCCACAGTGCATGAATTGCTTGTCATGGAGTCAACAGACCGCTTGACCAGAACCTATGTGCATTTACTTATTGCTATTGATTACTCAAATATTTTTTAGGTTCTTGTCAAGAAATTCGTGGTCTATGGAAAGAGATGAGTGATTTATTCCAGCAATACCGAGAGGGGTGAGAAAGCCGTGGAAAGCTTTGTGCGAAGGAACCTGGGTGGAGGGGAAGAGATGGAGCTTGGAGCCATTTTGAAACTTCAGCTCTCTGGTTAGTTCTTATTTCGAACCTTAGTATTCCAAAAGCAATGAAAGTGTATAGCAGGTAAGGGTGGGGCTTATGAATGAGCACATCAAAGGCCAGGCATGGCAGCACACACTTGGAATCCTACTGCCGTGAAAGCAGTTTAAGGTCAGTTGAGTTCCATCTCTGCCAAGATTGAGTTCATTTGAGCCAGGTTCACTGACTCAGGCTTGTAGTTCCTGTGGGAAGCTGAGGCAGAAGGATAAGAAGGATAAGGCATGTCTAGGCTGCTACCTTCTTCACAACGTTACTCAGACAATCAAAGATGATAATCTTAGTAAGTAGCCAGTGAGCGGGTTTCTATTTTTATTTTATGTTTTTGTTTGTTTGTTTTGCTCAGTTTCAGGTTACAGTCCACATGGCAGGTAAGTTGAGAGACAGGATCCTGTTGCACGCCCAGTCAAGAGTGCAGAACAATGTCTTCATGTACACATGCTCAACACCCAGGAGATGAGCAGAGAGCACTAATCATGGAGAAGCAAGAAAAGCATCCAGCTGTTAAGTGAAAGCAGATTCCAGAGAAGGCCAAGGTAGAAGCCCCGTGAGAGCAGAGATACTTCACCTTGCTTACCATCTTAGTCCCAGAATTTCAAAAGTGAGCCCGTGTAGTGTCCTCTTAACCTCTATGGTAGAATATATCTATTATTTATACTTCCATTTTCTCCATCCTATGTCTCCAGCAGCATTGTGATGTGCATTTAATGTCCAAGGAAGCCAGAAGAGGACATGTTGAATCCCCTAGGACTAAAGTTACAGATGGTTGTGAACCATGGTGTGGGTGCTGGGAATTGGACCTGTGTCCTCTGGAAGCCAGTACATTTTAACCACTGAGACATCTCTCCAGCCACTAAAGTTTTTGTTTGCTTGTTGTTTTAATCATATGTGCATGGGTATGGGTATGTGCACATGAATGCAGGCGCTTGCAGAGGCCGGTAGAGGGCACTGGATCCCTCTGGAGCTAGAGTTAAAGGCTTTGGGCTGTCTAAGGTGGTGCTGGGAACTGAGTTGAGGTCCCCTGCATGAGCAGTACTCACTCTTAACCACTAAGCCATTTCTCTAGCCCCTAAAATATTTCTTCAATTGAATCATGACTAACTCATCCAAATGCAAAAAGCTTAAACTTTACTCTTTTCTAACTAACCTTTGTTTCTTGGTGAAATTTACATAGGATAATAAAATTTCAGGCTCATTTTGGCTTGGTGAAAAACACATTAACTATGCAGATAGCCAAGTCAGTATAGTAAATGTAGGGAGCTAGTCAGCTGTCCTCGCCCTGGGGGAAATGTTGGCCCCTCTTTCACAGGAGTACCTCTTGTCCCGGATACTACTGCACATGGGCTTAGAGGGGTCACTGAGGATTGATCGACGACAATTTGTCTGTGTTCCAGGCCTGTCCTTTAAATAGCTCAAGGACCGTGGGCAAGTCATTTAACCCTTTGAGTCTCTCTTTGCTCATGTGTTAGAAGGAAGAAGAAATAATGTCCTTATGAGCTACTTTTCAAGATTGTTGTAGTCTGTGATTACATTTTGAGAACAAACATGTAGTTCTAGTCTACCTAAGAACTAATGTAGCTCCCAGAAGAACATAAGAGACGCACAAATGTCAACCACAGGAATTAAGTATTCCACATGAAATTTTATAAATAAGTTATGGTCATTGCAGTCTGCAGTGGGGAAGGCAAAAGGAAAGCATAAGGAACATGTAAAATAATGTGTAATTAATGAAAAATTTAGCATGACAGTTAAGGATACAAAACATATTTCTTCAAAAATATATCCTATGACTGTCTCCATCTGCACATTACTATCTTACCCTGGGCGGTGGCAATAATTTCTAGCAAGTCTCTTTGTTTCCAGTTTTGTCCACCCACAATTTATTTTTTACAGAACAGACAGCATCATCTTTCAACACTGTGCACCTTTGTGAACACTCTCCAGTGGCTTCCTATGCAGGCTGGTAATGAAAATCCCAGCTTGTTCCTGTGGCCGGCTGAGCCCTGTCCTGAGCCCCACGGCTTGCTGCTTCTACACCTGGGACTGTCCTCTGTGCGTGGGCTACACTGCTGCCTTTTCCCCCCTGAAAAGCTTTTCCACCTGTCTTCTATTGCAGGAACTTCTTGGCAGGCTGCTTAAGATGGTCTCCTTGTATTCCTGACTTCCTACTTCCTTAAAACTATGCAATCCATTTGTTACCTTAGTATAATTATTGATCTGTGTCCCTTTGAAGAATTAAGTACTGTGAAAGGAGGCCCACCTCTTCCTTCCCTTCCCTCTCTTCCTCTCTCCTTCCTTCCTTCCTTCCTTCCTTCCTTCCTTCCTTCCTCTCTCCCTCTCTTCCCCCCCTCTTTCTTTCTTTCTTTCTTTCTTTCTTTCTTTCTTTCTTTCTTTCTTTCTTTCTTTCTCTCTTTCCTTTCTTCTTTCTTAGAAACAGGTTCTTATGTAGCATAGGCTAGATTCAAACTTGCTATAATCTTAAATTTTATTTAAAAAATTATTTTATTTATAGAGAGCGTGTGTGTGTGTGTGTGTGTGTGTGTGTGTGTATGTATGTGTGTGATATGTATATGTGTATGTACCTGAGTGTGGTCAGAGGGCTGCTCATGGGAGTCGGTTCTTACCTTCTCCCACGTGGGTCCCTAGGGTTGAACTCAGGTTGACTGTCAGGCTTGGCAACAAGTGCCTTTATCCACTGAGTAGCTGACCAGCTCTAGCCCTGAGTTTCTGTTACTCCTGCTTCTCCATCTTGAACACTGAGACAACAAGTGTCACCACACCTGGCTTATTATTATTTTATTCCGAGTTTTATTTTTCTTGTTTCTACTTTTAAAAGACATGATTTTCATTTACTTTTTTTCCATTCCCATCTTCTTTTAACTTCTTAAAATACTCACTTGGGGAGCTCAATTTGTGGCAATTTGTAAGGACCTGAATTCCTAGGCATCCTAAAGGGGGGAGTATTTTTAGACAGGGCATTTCATAGTCTGAGGTTCCCTGGTTTATTCCAAAAACAAACAAAAAAATTACAACA
Source organism: Montemys delectorum (assembly GCA_019843815.1). Taxonomy (NCBI): domain Eukaryota; kingdom Metazoa; phylum Chordata; class Mammalia; order Rodentia; family Muridae; genus Montemys; species Montemys delectorum. Next base: position 41,655 of record JADRCD010234524.1, read on the forward strand.
ACAAAAACCATTGAAACACCAAATTTTTGGAGGCCATATAATTGGCTCATTCCCTTCTTAGAACTGCATTGTCCACTCCATACAAATAGCTCTTTCTCTGTGTTGTGTGCACACATGTGAGAATGTGGTGTGTGTGGGTATTGGCACTACTCTTGGAAGGAGCCATGCCACCCAGGACACACTTCTTTCCCAGTGCACACATTACCAGAATTTCTTTTATCCTAAATGAGTGAAGAGAAAATGTTTACATTTATCTTAGATGAAAGAGGCTGCATTTCCTTGGCATGGCCCTTACCACATCCTACCCATTTGCCTGCGTGCCATTGACTGGCACAGTTGTCTCTGGAGTTCTGGGCTTAGCTGCATTCTCTTCATTGTAGTTCATTTTCCCTTCTGTGGTCTGAAATAACAGTGTGCAGGAAACTTGTTTCCTAGATGTATGGGTTCAATTTCCCAGTGATTCTCAGGCTAATCAGGTACACTCATCCCCCTTCACGTTCCCATAGCATCCTCTCTGTGCTACACCTAGTCCCGTGTTCTTCTGTGGCTTCATAGGTCACGAGGGAGCGGCACTCACTTACCACTACCCAACTTGGCATGGCTGTTGAGGACTATTTTTATTCTCCTTTTGACCTTCTACTGATTTGTTTACCTAAGTCAATGATTCCGTAGAGTGCAGAAGGGCACACATTACCTGGCTTTCACGGGGGAGGCCTCATCACAACACAGATGCAGTGCCCACCCAAACCTCTTGCATTGTTTGCAGAATCTCTAACCACCCAGAGACAGGCACATTGCTGCCAAACAGATGGACCGGGGAGACAGGCAGGCCAAAGCCCATGGATGATCATGAAATGAGTTAGTACACAGGAGCCAAGGGTGTTGGACATGAAAGCCAGTCCTGGCGGCACAGTTTCCAGCCTGAGGATAGACTGGTATGGATGAGGTTTCGATGTGGAGTTTCTAACAAAGGAAAAGATAAAGTGTGGCCAAGCATGCAATGGGATGTATGCTTTAACGAGTGGATGAAAGGCCCAGAAAACACGGATAGCTCTGAAATGGTCATGTCATTTTTGTGAGAAAAGGAAGTTAATGTCATCTTCAGCTGGTCAGTTCTGAGAGTCCGCATTTGCTCTGATTGTCCATCATTTATAGATTACATGTGTGTCAGTCAGTAGAATATACCAGGTGTTAGCCTATCACCAGGATTCACGTAACATCCCACAATCAGCTTTACAATTAGATTTTAAATGGTTGCTTTAAGTGTCATGGGTATATGATCAATATACAGTGGCAGAGGAAGGTTAGAGTGGAGGATCTAGAATGATTTCTTGGAGAAGGTGGTCATTTAGACTGAAACATAAGGAATGTGGATATTGAATGGGCAGTGGAGTGTTGACAGAACACAGTTATGGCACAATGGGACTTACACCATTTTATTATGTATGATGTTTAGAAATGGCGACTGGCCTGTGACAGACATTGGCTTTTTCAGGCTCTGACAAGAAAAATTCATTGACATCAGGGGGAACACCAGACCACTTTGTTTCTAGAATCTTCATCAGTTTGGGTTTGGGAATGTAGTTCAATTGATAGAGTGTTTGCCTAGCATACAAGGAGTCCTAGGTTCGATTCCCAGCACTGAATAAACCAGGTATGGTGTTAATGCTATGCCCTGGTTCTACCTCCCAGCCCCATTCTCCCAGAAATAAGTCTCAGACTCAAATTATATTTACAAATATCTCAGCCATATGGCAAGGCTCTACTCTGACTAGATCATAACTAATTTGTATTACATGCAACTTATTTTAACCTATATTTTGTCATGTGGTTGGTTACCTGTGCTCAGGCACCATGTGTCTTTCTCCTCACATCTTTTCAGGTTCCCCTCTCCACCTCCTTCTCTCTCAGAATTCTTTCTTCTCCAGATGTCCCACCTCTATCTCCTGCCAAAGCCATAGGCCGTAGGCTTTTTAATTGACAGGCGAGCATCTACACAATACACAAGATGATCTCTAACAGTGTGGTGTCTATTGCTGTGAAGAGACACCATAACCAAGGCATCTCTTGTAAAGGGCAACATATAATTGGAGCCAGCTTACAGGTTCAGAGGTTCAATCCATCACCAAGGTGCAAACAAGATAGCTTCCAGGCAGGTATGGCCCTGGAGGAGCTGAGAATTCTACATCTTCATTCAAAGGAAGCCAGGAGCAGACAGTCTTCCAGGCAGCTAGAAGGAGGGTCTCAAACCCCACGTCCACAGTGACACAAAAGGCCACACCTCCTAATAGCGCCACTCCCTGGGCCAAGCATATTCAAACCACCACTTGTGGTGATACAAATTTGTAATTCCAGCTCTGGAAGATGGAGACAGGAGAATCCTAAGTTCAAGGACATTTTCTGCCGTCTTTGGATTTAAAGCCAGCCTGAGCTATGAGAAGTGCTGTGTCAAACAGAACTCAAAACAAGCCCCGATCTTCTCTGTACCTAGACACATCTTACCCTCAGTGGTCGCTGAGTGTTGGTCTTAGGTTATCTGTGACTTAAAAAAATAAGCCAGTCCCTTTTCTATGACAAAGGTGGTATAAGATTTTTAACTTCTCTAAGTCTCAAGTGTTGGGATTCAGACCCGAGACAAGCAGCTGAGGTGCATATTTAACATCCCAAAGTGATCTGGCTTCCAGGTCCTACCTGGGTCCTGAGTCCCTACCTGTTACAGGGCATGGCTGGTATACCTTATACTCTATGTTGAACTTTCCAACCCAGGGGCTGGCTTTCTTCTCACCCAGTGACTCTTCACTATATAATCACATGTTCTGGTTCTCTTCTCTCTTCCTCCCTATCTGCATTTCTCTTCTCTCTCTCTGGCCTGTACTCTCTTTCTCTTCCCTCCCCTGTCTCCCTCTGCAGGGCATCATCACTGACCCCTTCCTGTGTGGTCTATGAACTCTCAGGGAGAGCTGCCTTCCCAGTACCTCCCAGTAAACCTGCCTTTATACTTTAATTCTGGCTTGAATGAGCTCACTTCATCGGCAGATATAACTTACCAATGGAGACTAGCTAATAGTGTGGCATCTACATCACAGAACTGATGTAAGCGTCTACCGGAGGTGTATAGTTAATGTCCAGATATGCTAAGTTAGCTCAAAATTCAACATTGTTAAGCGCCATCATATCTGCCTGCATGCAGAAGTCACTTGGATAGTTGGTTTTAATTTGTGTTTATCCTCCCTAAGTGCAGAGACTGGAAAAGCATGGATTTTTGGAACCACACTTGAGTTTAGAGTTGTCTGTCTGTAAGGTTATTGTAACAATGTTACTCTCTTTGAAAGCTGTAAAAATGGTGATATCCCTCATTATTCCTCTAAATTATTGGGAAGAATAAGAGTCTGCATTTAACAGGCAGTATTCACTATCTTTCTCCTTTGATACATTTAGCATTCATCACCCACCTACTTTTGAAAGTACTGGATCTGTGCTGCAACAAAGTTTCTTAACGTGTAAATGCAGGAAGATCTCCCCAGCAGGAAAACAGAGGCCGAATAGCTCATTGATGGAAATTGAGGAAAAGGCAGAAGACCCATCCAGGATACAGACGGACTCTTCTGGGGCCAGCGACCCTCCTCTTGCCTTAAGCTACCTATAATGAAAAAGCTGGTGCCTGCCACCTGTCTCACAGATCTGTCCCCGGGATTAATGTGAGGAGGTCCGAAGAGCCTGATGAAGGTTTTGAAAGGAAATCGCAAGCACAGGCTTCCGCCAAACAGTTCCGCTGCTAAGAAGATTCCTCAATAGCAGAGCTGGCATGAAGTGATTTTCTTTCCTCAGTGATGAGACTCTAATCCAGGGCATGGCCAAGTTTTAAAGATGTTGTTCTATCATATTTTGCCACAACTTTGAGACAGGGAAGAGGCCATTGGACCATCAAGTTTCCTGGGTTCCCATCCCTGAGAGACTAGATTGTTTCTATCACCTGGATGTTTGCTGAAAGTGCTATTTCCTGGGGATTTGACTTTAGATCCACAAATTAGCAAAACTCCAGGAAGCACCATTTACACATAATCTCATGCGAATGGTGCCCCCTGGTGTTGTTCAGTGTGGCAGCCTTGCTTGCTGCATACAAATTGAATAGAGGTTTCTGCCTGAGGTTGCCTGGAATTTTATAGTATTAGCATGGGAGTAGGGAGGTCTAAATCAACATTCAATGACTTAGGACAATTGCCTTGGTGACCCTGAAAACTGGGAGTCCCCTGGAGGATGGGGGTTAGGCTTCTTGCTAGGAGAATTTCAGATCTTGCCCTCATACTGAGTGAGAACAAACCCCATTAGGGACCTAATAGCTAATATTTATTGAGGAAATTACTGGTGTTAGGCAAGGTGCTAGGCACTTCACAGGCCTAATTCTAATTCCCCTCTCTTCAGTAACTTCTTGAGCACGATGCTATTGCTGTTACTGCCTTCTTATGAAAGAGTGAAAGAGAATTCACAGACTAGCACTGGGGTGCCAAAAATATTCAGTAAGTGTTAATATTCTATGAGCTTATGTGTAAATACTTAAGAGACTGTAAATCTGTTGTCCCACTGCTCAGAATGCAGTAGCACCGTTAGTAATGACCAAAAAATGAAAACTTGGAGGGGCTTGGGAGGCACGTTTGCCAGGTATGAGGGTGACAGGCACCTGCAGAATGGAGAGTGGTAAGGGAAGACGGTACTTAGGAACAAAGAAACTCTCCCCATCAGTCAGTGCGCACTATCCCTCAGGAGGATCTGGGGAACTTGCCCCATCAGTACATCCTTTCTACTCGCCCCCCCCCCCCAGGAGAAGAGGCAAAAATTTTTCTTACACTTACTCTGTCCAAGACTCAGCTTTTCTAGTGTTTGTCTACAGAACATGACTTCCTATCAGAAAACATACTTCAGCAAGCTCACAAGTGAACTTTAAAAATCACTGTCTATTTGTACGGGGAGATTCCACCCTGATATATAACCAAAGAGAGGATCCTGCAGAAGAATATGGCTCCAGTTGTAATCCCACACAGCAGATGTGAGCCATATTCTGTGAAGTCCACTCTCCTCTTCCTGGATGAGAGCCAGATCCCTTAATCTGGTCCAGCCATGCCTTCCCCTGCTTTGTTCTCCTGACTGGAGTGGCGATGCCCAGCTCTGGTGAAGAGGGCAGACCTCTTGTCAGTGCCACGCTAAAATAACTGTACAGGACAACCACACCACAGCTCAATCTCCTACCAGGATTAGTGTTTAAGAGAGGACGTGCTTTCTTCTGATGCCCTGAATTTGGGGGCCTTCTGGTGGCTAGAACCTAGTTTTACTTTAACAAATGCAGCCATGGCAAAGGCAAGCATCACATGGGTTCCTTCCATGGGTACTTTGTCCTTTTGCTCTTTGAATGCTAATCTTTTGTTACTTCCTAACCTTTTGTTTTTGTTGACCGCCCCCCCCCCCACCTCTCCCTCACTGCCAACTTTGAGACAACTGCCCTCCTTTCAGCAGATCTGTATACCTGAGGATACTTTTCCATGAAAATTTGGAGTTTTGTTGTTGTTTGGTTGGTTGGTTTTTCAGTTAAAAGATCTCCCTTTTAGTTCTATCTAATGGTGTGGGCCTATAGTCCCAGCACTGGGGCTACTGAGGCAGGAAGGTGGCATATTTGCAGTCTAGTATGAGTTACACAGGGAGACTTTTATCAAAAAGAAGAAGAAAAGGAGGAAGTGAAGAAAAATGAAAAAGGAAAGAAAAATATCATCCAACAAAGAAAATATAGCAAACCAAACAACCTCCAAACAGGATTTTTGTATGTAAATAAAGATTGATCAACCTTTGAGCAATTTTGTCATAGGCAGTATTCAATTTGAAATCAATGCCTTAGACCCATTCTTAATGGAGAGAGAGAGAGAGAGAGAGAGAGAGAGAGAGAGAGAGAGAGAGAGCATACGCATTTAAATGAGCGAGGACTATGCGTGATTCAGCTCTCAATGCCTGAATGTGTCACTATAAACTGCCAGTTCATGGTTAAAGGAGAGAAGACGCAGTTCACTGAAGACAATGTACTTCAGTCACCACTTAAACAGTTAGGGTCTTTGTTGGTTCTTATTTTCTGACAAAGTTTCATGTAGCCCAGGTTGACCACTAACTTCTGATCCTCTGACCTCCACCTCCCGAGTGCTGGATGCACCGGTGTACACCATCACACATGGCTTTTACCAAAGACCTTTTAGAGACTGACTGTCAGAGATTTTCTTTGGAAGTTGGGGAGCACAGCAATGACTTTGCATATGGCTCACCCTATAGAAGGCTTTCTTGTTCTTAACTAACATTGGCTATTTGTAATCTAATAGGTTTATATCAGCTCTTGAGATGCTGATGAGGTGGTTCAGGGCTTGGAGAGTTGGTTCAGCAGTTGAAAGCATTTGTTCTCCCAGAGGACCTGACTTCTGGATCTGGCAACCATGTGGTGGCTCAAAACCAACCTCAACTCCAGTTCCAGGGGATCCAGTGCCCTCTGTGGCCTCCTTGGCACCAGGCATGTAAGTGGGGCACATATATACATGCAGGGAAGACAGTCGTACACATAAAATAAATGTAATAAATGAATATACTTTTTAGAAGCGCTTGCCAGCTCAAAGCAGAGATTTTGGTCCTGCTCATTGCTCAGTAATGCCGAATCTTGAGAGCTACGTCAGTGTTGATGGAGCTCACATGGTGTTGACTTTAGAACATTCTGCCTATGGGTGCTTCTGTGGTTTTTAATATCTCCAGAAAAGGAACAGAGACAGATGATGACAAGATCCCTTCAAAGATGTGTGGTCAAGGTAGGAGGGCAAAATGCCTACCTCAGGCAAGCTTCTGCCTTAGGTCATCGGCACTTCCTGCTTCCTCTGCCTGATGACTTTCCCCTCACCTCTATGATTCACTATGGCTTTCCTCACACCTCTCTTTTCTTTCTGCCTTCCTCCCTCCCTCCCTCCCTCCCTCCCTCCCTCCCTCCCTCCCTCCCTCCTTTCTTCCCTCCATGCCTTCCTCCTTCCCTTCACGTCCCTTCCCATTCCCTCCCCTCTCTCTCTTTTTTTTTCCGGTTAAATTAAATTATTTAAAATTCTTTGTTTCTTTTTTCTTTTCTTTCTTTCTTTCTTTTTTTTTTTTCTTTTTTCTTTTTTTGGTTTTTCAAGACAAGTTTTCTCTGGGTAACTCTGGCTGTCCTGGAACTTGCTCTATAGAACAGGCTGGACTTGAATTCAGAGATTCGCATGCCTCTGCCTCCCAAGTACTGGGATTAAAGGAATGTACCACCACACACTACTTAATTTTTTTTT
>JADRCD010234525.1:7867-22723 GCA_019843815.1 Montemys delectorum
GAGAGAGAGAGAGAGAGAGAGAGAGAGAGAGAGAGAGAGAGAGAGAGGAGAGAGAGTGAGTCCCATAGACTGGGGACTCACAATCTCAGTCTTTTTTTAAGGGTTACTATTATGATTAATTAACTTTACATCACAATTGCAGCCTCCCTCCCTCCTCCTCTCAGTCCTATCCTTACATCTCTCTACCCTCATTACCCCCTCCCCTTCTCCTTAAAGAAGGAGAAGTACCACATGGGGGCTACAGCCTGCCCTGGCACATCAAATATTCAAACATGAGTCTATGGGACTCTCTCTCTCTCTCTCTCTCTCTCTCTCTCTCTCTCTCTCTCTCTCTTTCTCTCTTTCTGTCTAACACACACATTCACCAAATAGCCCAAGCCACCTTTGATACGATTATTTTTATAAAGATTCACAAGTACAAAGAAGGAACATCTCTATCTGGATGTTCTTTCAATGCACTGAATATCACTGGGGAATACAGGCATATGCCATTGCACTTGGATTTTTATGTGGGTTTTGGAAGTCTGAACTCGAGTTCTTATTCTTCTGCTATTGGACTTCATTGCTTGAGGCCAGTGTGGGTCTCCACCATTAAAGCATGGGAACTCTCTATGCATATCCACAGTCTGTGGTGGCACCAGACTTCACAATGCTAGACCTCCTTGCAAGCCTGGCTTACAATGAAGCTAAGCTTTCTTTCTGACTGATATCTTAAGGAGGCTTTCTTATACCTGGATGTGTGCACACAAGTCTGTGAGACTCACCTCTTGTCATTTCCTACCCCAGGTTCACACATATGAAGACATCTACATACATAACACTTAAAACTTGTTAGAAAATTATGAGTGGAGGCACCATTTTCTCTTGGTACTTGTCTCTTTTTCTAAACTCAGATTTATTTGCAATTTGACCTCAGTTCTTTTCCGTTCTTAACCTCCCCTTTTCTAACTGCCTATTTCTACATGATTCATATGACTTAATGCCGGCTCTGATACCAACACAGACTCCTGTTTTGAGTAAGTAATTTTAATTGATGTCATTTTTCTTTAACATTCATTGAACTGTAATAAACACACAATAATTATTCATACTTAATTTGCACAGTCTGGCTCACTTTGGCATTACATACTTTGGTATTACATTATTTGCGTAAAGCAAATAATATTAAATATTTTAAAAGACTCATACATACATGTACTATTGAGGTAGGAGGCATGTGTGTTCAGGTGTATTGGCATGTGTAATAGAGGAGGCATTCACAGGAAGCAAGGTAACTACCCGGTTCAGACAGCCTGCATGCCTATAGAGACCATGCATCTATCTGAATTGTGAATCACTTGAGGAAGGGCTAAAGTGTGAAATAATGACTCAATGAACAAGAAATCTTCAAGAAGCAGGACTAACTTGAGTAAATAAGATATAATCTCTCATTATAAGAGAGAAAAAGAACCACCTTACAGAGTAAATATTGCGAGAAAAAAAAAAACAAAACAAGCAAACAAAAGGAAATTGGTAACAAGGGTAGAATCATCCAGGGACAGTTACAATGAAGTGTTGCACTTTGGCCAGGATATGACGTATGAGGTAGGTGCTTTCCTCACGAAGTCTCATATATTACTGGATCATGAGTCAGAGGAGGGACTGATTCTAAGTGAGAGATCACAAGCATAGTCCAGTGATCAGCTGAAAGAGCAGGGGAAGTAAACAGTGACATGAGCACTGTGCCTCACAATCTGTCTTGATGAGTTGGAGACAAAAAAAAAAAAAAAAAAAAAAAAAAACGAGGACATCATTGCAGCCAGCTTGGGTACACGGCACACATCCTAATAGGCAGCAGAGACTCAGAAGAAAGGGTCTGACTAGCTCTTAGGGAGGAGCTGAACCACAGCAATCTTGTTCTAGTATTACCCTGCACTTCCAGCATGCCTCTAGCTGAGACTCCAAAACTTACCCAAGCCTATTGGCTATTACATATGGTTGCATATCCAAGCCTATTGGCTGTTATATATTGTAGGACAGTGGATCTTATCAGGAAACTTGTTAAAGTAGAGTGGGTCCGAGTCTCCAGCACCTGGGCATTCACTTTAGGTGGTAGGCAGCTCCCTGCTCCCTGCCACATTCTCCACACAGTCCAAAACAGAGTTCTCCATGCTAATGAGGTACCTAGAAGCCCTGAGGGTTCAGCCAATAAGCTTCCCTTCCCAAATAATCCTTCCTGCAAAAGATATTTAATCTCTTGTGCACCCTGAGAAGTTGGTGTACATCCATTTTCCACAATGAACAACCAATATATAGTTTAGAATCAAGGATTGTCTCTTTTATTGAGAACGACCATGGGGAGCACTGAGGAGACCAATGCCTACAAAGCCACAGCCTAAATCCTAAATCTCCTGTAGAAGGTCTCTCTGCACTTCCAGACAACTGGGGCCAAGCTAAGAACTTTCACCGATGAGTTACACTGGAGTTCCCATTTTCCCTAGCCCAAGCTAGCAGTCATCCTCAGCCTACAGGCCCCCAACTCTGCTCCCAACTCCACATGACTCAGCGATGCCTGGATGTGCAGGAATTTGGGAGCACCCAGTCCAGGCCTCCTCGTGCCCCCTCCAACATCTTTGATTTTGTCATCCCACCCCCAGAGCCGTGTCTGGTTTCTCTGAGCTTTCCTGAAGCCCAACACTGGACAGTGGCAGCGCTGGGAGACACAGTCAAGAGCTCCCCGTGTTTTGCCTCCCCAAAGGCTATGCCTAGCAGTGGGGCAGAACACAAACCTACAATATATGGTTGCATATCATTTGCCTTTTACTTTTGCTCATGACCATTTTCCAAACTAGGGTTTTCTGATATGCAACTCTTGTAATTTTTGTCCAAAGCAACGGCACTTCTATAATATGGCATACTTGGTTGTGAGTTTCAGACACAAACATGATGGCAGAGGTAAAGAGAGATGACTAGTACCAATGGCAGAGAATCAGGCCAGTTAATTCCGTCTATGTGGTAATGTATGGTTGAGTTTGAACCTAAGTGATAGCTTGTTTCTACGAAGTTATAAATATAGATGTGTTTACTATAAATTGTGACTGTACTGGCTGGTTTTGTGTGTCAACTTGACACAGGCTGCAGTTATCACAGAGAAGGGAGCTTCAGTTGGGGAAATGCCTCCATGAGACCCAGCTGTGGGGCATTTTCTCAATTAGTGACCAAGGGGGTAGGGCCCCTTGTGCTTGGTGCCATCCCTGGGCTGGAAGTCTTGTGTTCTATAAGAGAGCAGGCTGAGCAAGCCAGGAGAAGCAGCCAGCAAGGAACATTTCTCCATAGCCTCTGCATCAGCTCCTGCTTCCTGACCTGCTTGAGTTCCAGTCCTGACTTCCTCTGGTGATCAACAGCAATGTGGAAGTGTAAGCTGAATAAACCCTTTCCTCCCCAACTTGCTTCTTGGTCATGATGTTTATGCAGGAATAGAAACCCTGACTAATACAGTGACTAAAAGAAAATGTGCCTAATTTTGACTAAAACTAATAATACTCATTAATTCTTATTGCAGTGATAGCTATAGCAAGCTGGTTACATTTTGTTTCTATGACATGAGTTACTAGAACCCAAATAATTTTTGGGTTGCCTGGAATTATTATAGAATTAAAAGAAAACTACATCCTGGGCTAGCAAGTTGTCTCAAGGTATAGGAATGCCTGCTGCCAGTGCTAATAGTCTGAGTTTGATCCCTACCCACATAATGAAGGAGAGAAGCAAATCCATTAGTTGTCCTGTGATGTTCACATATGGAATGTGCATGCCCCTATGTACAAAATAAATAAAACATACCGCACAGCCTAATCTGTATGGGGCTGAGGATAGGGTGCTGAGAAATATACTTGACTTGGAGACCGACATATCTGTCTGTTACTATTTTAAACTCACTTTATTCTGGCTTCTCATAATGACTTTATGAGCCAAGCATTACAAGTTCCATTGTATGAGTGAGGAAGCTCCGTGTAGGAGAGACAGATTCCAGCAACAGGTCCAAGCATGAGAGCAACCTATAAATGGCAGGGCAAGGACTCAGGCCAAGTCTCCAAGTCCCATTCACTTCCCATTACATTAAGGAGCCAAATTAGACTATGAGATACAAAAATCCCTGTTATTCTTTTCAAAACTACTTTATTTGGAAAACAGTCATGTAAATACAGTAAGCCATCATGTAGCATATAGCATCTGAGGGAATTTCTGCTTGGGCAGTTCTGTCCTGGACTGGACTCCCTCTAGGACCATATTATTTCACAGAAAATACAAGATGAAAAGTCCACAAATTTTCAAATCTGTAACAAGTCTTTTTTCATCTATTATACACACAAATATATCTATGAAATGTAATACTACTCAGCAACAAAAGTGAATGAGCAATTGAAAAATATAGGCACATGATGAATTGCAAACACATTATGTTAAATGTAAATGGCAGACACCCAAAAGTTGCAAACTATGTAGGACATATTTTAAGGGCAAAGCTGAAGACACAGAACTCACATGAATTGAGCAGGCTGGAGAGGAGGGATAAACTGCAAACTTTCCAAGGTGATAGACTGTATTACAGGGAAGCACATTTTCTAAACCCATAGAACTTTCGAATTAAAAGGAATGCACTTTGGTATATAATTCCAGCTTCCAAATTTGAGAAATTCAATTTAAAGGGAAAATATAAATTTACAGATAAAAAAAGATAAGTCTGGGTCGTGGCAAAGCCATCTGGGTAAGGAGCTCTTGTGGACTCTAGGAGTCAGTTTAAGGAAATAAAACACCGATATTTTAATGCCACACTGTCTAGGAAGGGAAAGAAGAGAGACTCACTCTTCATATTTAATCACTTATTTAAAAGGCATTTTCAATCTATCTAAGCCTATTTTCCTGCCTTGAGTAGAAACTGATAAAAGAGAATGAATGTTTCTTTTTATCATCTGTGGAAAAATATTGAAACATAAAACAAATGTCTGCCAAGACAGCAAGTAACCTCTAGAGGTCTGAAGCCATACCCGCTTCCTGCATTACTTCTGTCCAAGGATGCTTGCCCGACAGTACGATAAAAGGGAAGTCAATCAATATTTCCTGGGGAGATCTGGCTCTCACTTTCATTTTTGACAATGCCAACTTCAGAAAGAGAGAGCATCAGAGTGGCACAGGTTATAGTACAGAGGCAGGAGGACTTGGTGCAGCCAGACGTAGCCTTATCTTCTCACTTCCTGCTCCTTCCAACCTATACAGTATCCACGGACTCTCGCTGCCACCACTGCACATAAGGATGGTGAGGATGAGGCAGAGCTACAATGCATTCCGCCATCAGCTTCAAGCTAAGACACACTCACAGAGTAAGAGAGACTCAGTAAGGATAGCTAATGAGCCCTGTGATTTTTGCTTAAGATGGTTGAAGCCCCTGGCATGGCAATCTTGGCTCTACTCTACTTTCTACAGGGTCAACTCAGATACTGTTCTTTATCTATGAGGTCAAGGCACTTCTGTTCAGAATGTGATTCTAGGCTATGGTATGGAAATGATTTTGTTTCATACATATGAAGTTGAATGATACTACCATTCAAAGAAGTAAAAGTGGCAGATCAAAATGCAAACATAAGAGCAAACCTTTACCTCTTATAAATTCAAGCCAGTACTTTTCAGGCAAACACTAGTCCCATTTTTAAAAAGTAATTAATGACTTTTACATCTGGACTGCAGTTTCCCCCTCCTCCTTTTCTCCCAGCCCTTCCCCCCTCCCAATCCAGTCCTGATTTTCTTTAGAAAAGGGGAGGTCTCCCATGGATAGCAACCATCCTTGGCTTATCAAGTTGCAGTTAGACTACTTTGGATACATGAGGTTCTCCAGTAGGAGAAAAGGGTCCCAAGGGCAGGCAACAGTGTCAGAGACAGTCTCTGCTCCCACATGAAGACCAAGCTACACAGCTGTACTATGTGTAGAAGCTCTAGATCAGTCCCAATCAGGATCCCTGGTTGATAGTACAGTCTCCATGAGTTCCGATGGACCAAGAATAGTTGATTCTGTGAGTTTTCTTGTAGTGTCATTGACACCTCTGGCTCCGATAATCCTCCCTCTTGTCTCTGCATGTTTGGCTGTGGGTCTCTGCAGTGGGGAGGGAACTCATAAATGGCATTGAGAAGGGGAAACAGAATAATCATCAGATGGTTGGGGGAGGAGAATAGGGAAGGGTGGGGTGAGGGTGGTGATGTGAACAGGAAGGGTCCTGTCTGAGGAAGACAGAGAGAGATAGTACTAGGAAAGACAACTGAAATCGGTTGAGGGAAGGCCATCTCTGAGACAAGCTAGAAACCTAGGGCAATGGAAACTCCCAGGAATCAATGAGGGTGACACTGGCTAAGACTCCTTGAAATGGGGGCTATGGAGCCTGAACAAGCTATCTCATGGAACCAGGCAAGACTTCCAGTGGAGGATTGGAACACCAACCCAGTCACAAAATCTTTAACCTACAATTTGCCTTCATAATTTGTAGTGGTTCTGGGTCCTTCTACACACACTGGTCCAGAATTGGTTAGTCCCATAGACTCTGCTTCAATCCAAGTTTTATTATTTCTAAGTATTAATAGGGCCAGAAAGCCATTAATATCTACCCAGGCAAGTACCTAAGATTTTAATGAGATTAGGGTTTATGGAGTGGTCTCAATGGTATTGAACCCATTTTAAAGTTTAACTTATTTGCTCTCAATAGATCCACTCCAGTTCTCTTAGAGTTTGCACAACCGATGCTTTGTCCACCATCTGCATCTGAAATACTTGCTTCTTCTCACCTGAACATCATCTCCTTTAGAAAGTGTATTGCTGAGCTCCTTTTTGAAAACAGTCTGAAAAATAATCTGCCTTTTTATATTGGCGTTTGGATCACTCATTATTTTATAATTGTTAATATGGTCAGAAGCACATATGCCATACAACTGGCTGGTCTCTGGATGTCTCTTGTCTCATTTCTTCTTTGTTTCTGCCATTGCTTTCTTCTTGTTGCTTACAGCACAATGATCCCAATCTTTCCTTTATGGCATCAGTCCTTTCTTTAAGACTACCAATACAACAACAGTTGATTTTGCATGATAATGGGGATTGTGTTTGGTAGACTCTCAGTGAGATTATCTTTTGTCTTGTACTATTTGTTCTCTTCCTTACTCCACTTCTTGAAGAAGTAGGAGAATAAATAAGTATTCAAGATGTGGTTTATCGAGAAATGCAAGTGTATGTGTGTGTGTGTATGTGTGTGTGTGTGTGTGTGTGTGTGTGTATATACACATATATATATATATATGTAAAGTAGTTGTTGACACACAGAGAGAATGGAGGTGACATTATTGTTATTTCTGTATCTTGGGAAAGTATTTGCTTATTAGTTATAATAGAGAAAGTTTAAATATAATATTTAAACCTTTAAAATAGACTTGAAGTATGCAATTCTGAAACTTCTATGTTGGTTGTTTATAAACTATTTATTGTGTTTTAAATTTTTTCTATCCGAAATGATTTTTCTACTTTGCTAGGAGAGTGCCTAGTCAGTAAATTTCACTGTGTAAACACAAGAAACTGAGTTTGTATCCCCAGTATCCACATATAGATCTGGTAACAGAGGCCTTGAGCCTGTTAGCCTAGATTTGTGGAGGCAGAAACAATAAAATTCTTGGAGCTACCTGGTCACGTAGCCTTTACAAATTGGTGAACTCTAGGTCCATGAAGAGACTCTGTGCCACAAAAAACATATAGAGTTATAGAAGACACCTGAAATTTACATCTGGTCTTTCATCATGTATGTTGTGCATGTACATACCCCCCCATACACACACATATACATACATCAGAGGACAAAAATTAAAAATTAAAAACATTCTTAAACAATTCAAACATGTCTCTAGAAATTATTTCTATGCCACCTCTCTCAAGAGAGTTTATTCTTCATAATGAGGAAGAAGGAATGCTAAAAAATCTGGACAGCCCTTTTGGGTTTCTATCTACCCTATTAGTAATCATGCTATGCAGAGAAGTCTCTGTAATTTTCCAAAAGACAAAGTCCAGAAAGCTAGACAAATGGAGGTTCTGGCAGGGTGAAGTGTCCACAGAGGCTTGGAAGCTGTGTTTGTCTTCTCCCATACCTTGCCCTCTATAAGCCTTCCTCTGTGTCTTGTGTAATACCCTGTATAACAAGCCAGAGAATATGATTGCTTCTTATATTATGTGAACATCTTGAATGCAAGGAGGAGACTGTGGGAACCATAACTCAAAGCTGCTTGGTTAGAAGCCCTGGTTAAAAGCTCTGGTATTGTGACTAGCATCTAATTCAGGAACAGTCTTGGAGGGACTGACCTGATGTTACCTCCAGGTAAATAATGGAGGTCCTGTATTGAATTGGAAGATGCCTAGTTGTGGCTGGTGTCTACCCTAGAATTTCTTGCCTCTTTGTGGAGACAGATCCTTACATTTCAAGGTCACAGAAATGATATATGTTTAGATTGTGTTGGAAATACTGTGACTCGTTCTATATTTTCAGTGGTATAACCTTTTATACAGCAAAAGATTTATTATTAAAACATCCCATTAGGAGAAATCATGCAGTCATATAGATTCTGTGGCTTTTGTCTTAAGTTTGCAAGACAATCACATTGCATCTTGTACAGGAAACACTACAGACAAGCTTAATTTGCTTTTTGCTTCTTCCTTGAAGAACACTAAAGTAAAGGCTGCTATGGAGCTTTAAAAAAAAAGTTGGTACTTTGGAGGACACCACATGCATTTTGGAGAAAATCTATATTTAGAATAACAGTAATCACATTTTTTTCTTTGAGTTACTTTTTTATTTAAGACATAAAACAGGATGCTCATCTACCTTGACGTAAATCACACAGCGGATGTACAAGATAAGATGGAATTATACAAAAGTATCAAATCTTTGACCTCAGAACAGTGTGCAGGATATGACATACAACACAGCGCCTTCAAAAGACTCTTTCACATACTCAGCTAATTCTAATTATACCTCTCAAATGACTGTCACCTGGCAGCCAATCCTATGAATCTCTATGCTAAAGGTTGTGCTTTTCTGTTCTTGAATGTCAACAGAGCATTTTTACCTAATCATTTCTTACTAAGTTTATGCACATACCATTACATCATCCCTTTGATGAGTTTGAGGTAAGTTAGCAAAATGAGCAATGTGATACCTTCATTTAGGGGATGTGGAATTGTGTGCGAGAAGTGGGATGGATGCTCCAGGGCAGTTACTAAATGCAATGTACTTCTTTCTAATAAAATGGATATGGAGTGCACACTTCCCATTAGCAATCAATACAGCTTTACAGTAGTAACACACAGCAGACCATCCCTACATGCCAATGTTTCCTAATCCTGCTTCCTAAGTGAGGCAGTGGGCTTCTCAGATTGAAAGGTTAACCACCAGGATCTCCTTTGTAGACCGTCTCCAGAATTCAGAATCTCCAACTGTTGTTTCAGACAATGGTTTTCATATAAGGTTGGGATATGTTAAGCCCAGACACACAGTCTAGGGTAGTTTATAAGTAAGAGTATACTTTTGCTCTCACACTGACAAGTACATTTGGGAGTCCTGTGGGTGGGATGTATGTAGTCTCAGGAAGCTTTGGCCATTTTCATGGGTTAGGTTGTTAGAAATCAGATGAGGAGTTGTGGGTCACTGTCTATCCCCATTTCTTTTGTATTTATCAAAGTTTAAGTTATCACGTTTCATTGAATCTACATGCAGTGGCTTCCCTTGCTGTGGTTGCTCTAAGGAGGAAGAGAAGGACAATGCTCATGTCTCCTCTTCCCTCTCCTCTCTCACTCCATCTCTCTCTGCCTCTTAGAATACAGATGTGGGGACAGACATAGTATTGCAAGGGGTTACTCGTGAACACAGTGGGTTTTCACTCTGATGCCTTTGGAAGTTTTCTTAGATCAAACACATGAAAGATCAGATATTCAGCCTCAAACTGTGGTATAAGAGCCTCTAAACCCCACACTTCTTTCTTTAGCTATGTACCTTAAAGCACAAAAGCCAAATGTAGTCACAGTACTGAATGTCCTTGGCCCCTGCTTTATAGTTATGCTTCCATGCTGGGATAAGTAAGGGATTTCTGAGTCTTTGGTCACAAACTATAACAGGACACTAGTCTCATCCCCACAAGGGGCATATGGCATGGGACAACCCTGCAGAGGAAGCCCCAGATCAAAGTTCCTCCGGGTGGAGGGCTGCAAACAGACTCTAGTTCCTGTTATCTTCTACCACCCAAATCCTGCAGGCTGTGCACTGAGGAAAAGCAAGGAAGTCTGGTCTCATGGGGTGAGGAGGCAAGGGTTTGCAGTATGCAAGCAACAATGTAAACAAACAGAGCTGCTCTCCAGATCAACAGTGATAACTGAGCCTCAGCCTTGCACATCTTTGATGCAATAAAATTTCACCAAGAAATGCTTAAGTGTGGCTGAAGCGGGGGAACTGAGTCTTGGCTGTGGGGACAGTGGACAGTCTGAACTTGAGCTCAGGCCCTTTGTCATGTTAGATGATCTATTTCCATAGGTTAGAGGCCCTGTACTCCCCAGGTAGATGTGTTGAGGCCCTAGGGCTGGGACTTGCATGACTCCACGAGCTCCTTTGTATCCTCCTCAAGATTTGTGGTTAAATCTCTTACTCTGAACTTATATATTCAAGTACAGTTTTAATATGAGGATGAAAGACACCCATTTGCACACAAGATGACAATGCCATTGCTTTTTCTCCTAAGATTTCAAAGGAAATTTGTGTATTTTTAGTGGTGTTATACCAAAGTATTTCCATTTGAGAAATGGTGGCATGATCAGACTCTTTCACCTTATGTAGTAATTGACCTCAAACCTAGGGCCTTGCATGAGTTCACTGTGCACTCAGCCACTGGGTTACACCCAGTCTTGCACGTGTGACTTTTTGCAATGGGCTCCAGCTTTCTTTTCAGTACAGAGTGAATGGGGAGCGGTGATTTCTGGATTCTGGGAAGATGGAGCTGTGGCGACCACTGTCCAATTGAAAGTTGTGGTACCCTGTGAGCCCAGGGTACTTATTTTGAAGTTGTGTCTGCATTTAAAGTCTTTTATATGCAATTAATTTGTATGTCACAATTTTTAAGCAGCATCAGCTTGAAGAAAATGCCCTTCCTTTGGTTTTTTAAAGCTTGTCCTTGGTGAGGATAGAGATTGTAGAATACTTAAGAACAGTAGCTGGAGGCCTAAATCCCTCCCGTTTCTCCCATAGGATTATGGAGAACAGTGGCCCACATGGCTGTAAACCTCTTAAGGAAGGATGCTTCATCTCAGAAGTACATTATACTGCACGATGCCATTGCCAACCAACCCTTTGGAGTGTCATTATGGGAAACTGGGTTGGAAAACATGAATGAATGATTCGTTCAGTGAAGATGGCATTTGAAGCAAAAGGAGCACACGTCTTATTGACAGGCTACTGATGTAGTAGTCTTCCTGAAACCTTTATTTGAGAAGAGTAATGGAGGAAGGGTGCTTGGGAGATCTGGGGAATGAATGAGGAGTGCCTAAAGTGCTATTTTGAACATCTCATTTTTCCAGAAGCCACTTTATTGGGATGGTAATGCGTTTCTGGTACATGAGATAAGCTCTGGGTCTGGGACATGAGACAGGGGCTGGGCCTGGATCTCCTCCAGTTTGCTCACCACTATGAAGAATAGGATAAGAACTTCATATAAAATTGATGGTATGTTCAACAAAGAAGTTGCTATGGAAAAACACATTCCATGGCAACCAATGGCCATCATTCAGCGTGCTAACTGTGGACCTACTATGAGTCAACCCATGGCTTTCCACAAGGTCTCTTCGGCAATGCAGTCCTACTCCATCATAAACTATGCTTTTTTCCTTTTGGTACAAATAATTTTGCTTTCCAGAATTGAGCCTGGACCTTGGTTTATTAAAGAAAAACTAAATGATTGCCTATGAAGATATATGCATGTCATATATGTATATCTATAGATAAAATTATTTTGGCTACCTAAATCATCAAATTTATAAAAGCTCTTTCTACAAGCTTTTTTTCAAGTATATTTATGACAAAGAAAATATCTAGGGTCTACGTTGCCCATGATCCTAGTGCCTGGCAGCCCAGCCTGTCCCTCTGGTATTTGGGTTCATTTCCTTCTCTTCCCCAATTTTCTTCCACAGCATATAGATCATCATTTTGTCATGATACCAAAAGGGACCCGATTGTTGCTCAGTCAGAGTAGTTTTGCCACTTTCCTGCCCTGCCAGGGCACGTTCCAGTCCTACACGTGTAGAAGGGCACTTGTGGCCTGGCCTGCAGTTGAACGGCATTTGTTTGGCCCTGCATCCTAAACAAGGCTGTGAAGTAGGTCAACTGTTTTATCCTGGTGGCAATAAAGGTTATTAAATTTAAAAAGGAAACCAGAAAAACAAAAACAAAAACAAAAACAAAAATAAAACTAATTTAACTAATTTCATCATTGATGTTTAAATCAGACCACAGATGTTAGAAATATTTGTCAAGGAAGACTTTCTCTTGGGCTGCTTTCAGGTCTTTGAGTTTGGTGAGGAAGAGGAGGAGTTTTCATTTGCTTGGTTGGTTTTTGTGCCTCCTGAGTAGCTCTGACTCTCAAGGGATGCAACTCTCTGTATTTTCTTGCTTTTATTCCCTTCCTTCTTCAAGTTCATATCACTTTATTCATATTAAAGAATAATTAATTTTAGAAATTAAAGCTAAAATATGACTAATCTTCACCATTATAATTTCTGGGATTGACTTAGCCAGTATATTCAGCACAACTTGATGTTTGATTGTAGTGTGTGCTCACATGTGTTTACAGACTCTGAACACTGGTCTACATCTCTAGCCATCAATTATTCTAGTATGTAGAATGTAGTTTATGTCAGGGGTATGCTACAGTATCTCAAACTAGTTAGTAATATCTTACACACATTTCTAGGAATTCTGTAAGCCAAATAGGTCATGCTAGTTGTCTCAAAGTGGCTTTGAGGAACATAATGAAGCCCCAAAAGTTAGATATTGGGGTACTTTTCCCTCTTGAAGAACAAGTTGTTCAGTAATTTATTTGTGTGCCATTGTATGATTCATCAGGAAAGAGAATGCATGCATAGTTCAGATAATAGTGGAAGCAACAGTGCTTTAAAAAAGCTACAAAATATTTGTTGATTTAGTTTAATCAATAAGTTCATAAATAGTCTAAAGTATCAGTCAATTTTCTTATTGTCTTAAATAAGATTATAGAGTTTAACATATTTCTTAATTATTTATATGTTTAGAATATTCCCATAAAGTTAATCTGGGACATCTGTTATCATTTTTAAGATCAAAGTCTCTGCATTTATAGTTTTAGTTTATGAAAGAACAACTACTGTTAAATATTAATAGGAGTGAATATTGTATGAAAAGCAAAGGAAATAAATGTTCATCACTGGGGTAGCTTTGGTGTGCTTTCTTTATGTTTTATAAATTCTACCTTTTGGTATTCTTCAATTGCTCTGAATTTAAATGGTATGTTTCTGTGTGTGCATACAATTCATACACATATATACAGACTCAATTATGACTGTAGAGAAATGAGATGTCTGGTTCCTAATAAGGAACTACTAACTAGAAATAATTTATGCGAAAACCTGGCAGGCAAGTGGCTTTAACATCTTTTTATCTGGCCAAACAGCTCTTCCTCTCCTTTCTTAAAAGTTCAAAATGTCTTCATTTATGCTTCCCCACTTTGGCTCAATAACAGATTTAGCTTAGTGCCTTGTAGTCCCTTACATCAAAGATGAATCTACATGTATCCAATGAATTTCATTCCTAAAAGCATCGAGCTAGGAGTAAGGGCTGCTGGGCAGGTATGTACTGGAGTTGGGCATCATGGTAACTGAGCAAGAAACATCTGAGTTCTGTTGGGAAAAGAAAAGGAGGAAAATATGACTTCCAAAGCTGGTGAGAGACAATGCGAATGGAGAGCACATCTTTCTTCTAGCTTCCTGTTCACCTCTCTTCCAGCCATGAGTGACTGTAGTATCATCCATCTAACCTTAGCCCTTAGGATCTGACATGTAAGGGTGGAAAGCCAAGATGCTGGCTGAGTCTGAGCCCTAAGATAATTTCTCAGAAATAAAATTTTTAAAATATCAAACCTATAGCACTCAGTTTCTCTGTTGGCTTGCTGAGTTTGAGGAGAACAGAGTCCAGCTCTTTTGGGGCAGGAGGATCAGCACATTTTACAGCAGTAGTTCACACAAGATGATACTGTACATTCATTCATTGTTATTTATCTTGGAAATGGAGCAATCTGGAAGCTTATGTTACAGCAGAGTCCAAGGGCCTTAGGGATTACCTCAGGAACACAGAAGTGCATACAAATGAGTTGTATGTCTCTGATAGTGTATATTTTCAAAATATACATTCTTTAAATTACCTGGTTTTTCTATTTAAATACTGGTATACCATGTTCAAAAGCAGTGTGTAAAATATAACATTAGCCTGGGAGATTGTTTTCTCAATCATAACATAAAATGTGTTTAGAAAATTAAAAAGATTTAAAAATATAAACACTCATATTTTTGGGTTTTACATGACCCCTACACCAAAGAGTTGAGAAGCCCCCTACTTAACGAAACATCCTGGAAGCCCTAGCACTAAATGGCTATTCAGCAAAGGTGACATCAGCTTCATTGGGTCGTCGATGTATGCTCACGCTTCCTTAAGAAACCCTCTGGGTATCACACATGGTGTGGCTTTTCACGACTTATCACTGTGATGCTACACAAACTGCCTCAACTTTATA
>JADRCD010234526.1:11448-26665 GCA_019843815.1 Montemys delectorum
AGAAGGAGAAGGAGAAGGAGAAGGAGGAGAAGGAGAAGGAGAAGGAGAAGGAGAAGGAGAAGAAGAAAAGGAGGAGGAGGAGGAGGAGGAGAAGGAGGAGGAGGAGGAGGAGAAGGAGGAGGAGGAGCATATTTGCTTCTTGCTCACCCAGACCTAGACATATAACAGGTTCTTCTTGTACTTTATTTGGGCTGTTTTTTACTGCTTATCCCCAATAAAGGTCCCTCCCCATAAAGGTTTTCCAACAGCCATCAAGCTTGGGGGATCTTCACTTTTCCCTTCCTCTAGAGGTCACCTACTTCTCCCTGACATCATTTCCAGGAACCTTCCCTCCCCCAGCAGCTCTATGGAACCCAGTTCATAGGCAGAATGCTGTGGGATTCAGTTTCACTGCCCTGGCAGTTGCTTTTTGGGTCGTTCATTTTCCGGCTTGGCACTAAAAGCTTTTGTAGAACTCTCCTGGGATGTGGGCTACTTTGTGTTTGTCAGCCATCTTTCCAGAAACGACCATCAGGTTCCAAGTACCCTGTACTTGGAACAAGTGCCTTTAATTTTTCCCTTAAAGACAACTGATCACATCAAGGCTTCACCCACCAGAAGGCAAGACCAACCGTGTGACCTTGAGAATGTTCTTGTGACTTGGGATGCTCACACGGGACTCCACCGAGGCTGACTGTGTGAGTCTAGGGATCATGGGGGATGCTGGCTGATTCTAGGAATCGGTCAGCTATCATTTCAAAGTGGGGTGGGATAATAAGTAGGAAATGCAATGATTCAGGAACAGGCTAAGAAAAGAGGGAAGGAAGGAAGTGTTCAGGCTGAAGAGAGGAAGATCTGCTCTCCCAGAGCAGTGGCTGGGCGTCCGCCCAAAGCCCAGGTGGCCATTCTGTCGCATTATGGCACACATGTTGGCAGCATATGTAGGCAGAGAGAAGTTTCTAGAAGTATAACTCGAGCTTCTATTTTGTAGCAGGCAGCCTTCCACTACTTATCTCAGTTTCAAGAATTTGGGGTGAAGGGGATATTTCTCTTTATCCCACGCCCTAGTTTTCTATCTATTGCTATGATAAAACATCATGACTAAAATCAACTTCAGGAGGAAGAATTTCCCTGGCTTCCATGTCCCAGGCCACAGTTCATCACTGATGGAAGGCAGAGCTGGAACTCATAGGGCAGGGACCTGGAGACAGGAACTGAATCAGAGACTAAATGCTTACTGGCCTGCTCTCCATGGCTTTAACCTGATTTTTTTTTTTTATACAACCCAGGATCATTTACTCAGGTTGGCACTGCCCACAGCAGGTTATTCATCATTAGTGAAGAAAATGCCCCACAGGCTTGCCAATCCGATGGAGAATTTTTCTCAATGGACGTTTCCTTTTCCCAGATGGACCAGGAATTGTCAAGTTGATAAAAATAGCAGCAGCAGCAACAACAACTGCAAAAATTAACCAGGACACCCAGAGAAGGAACCATCAATAAATGTCTTCTTTCCTTCCTTTTTTACTTTTTTAATTCTCATTTTTCTTTTACTTAGGAGGATTGTGAGTGACTTAAAAGCAGATCCATCAAAACTCACAGAAGTGATTCACTAGAGTCCTTGATTCCACACTTCCTAGGATCACATATAGTTGAGTGGGGGCAGGAAAGAGAGTGGCTGAAATCTTAGGTGGGAAGCAGGGCCTTGTCCCTACTCCTCCTAAATGGAGTGTTAACGGTCCTGATCTTGCGTGGGTCTCCCACATGGAATTATAGCCTCTCCATTTTCAAGATAACAACCATGCCAGCCCAGAGAACAGTGTTCTACAACAATGGCCCAGAATGTGGCTACAGAAAGTTATTACTGATTTATTGTGTACATTGGGGAAACAACAGTCCATGAACCCAGACGACTTGGCCAATGGCACGCAGCTAAGCAGCATTATTCAATTCCAAGTTTATTAGCCAGAGCCAGGCCTCTCAGTCTATCTACCTCCAGGCTGAAAAGGCATGCAGACCAAGGGCCAAAGCAATAGAGACCCCTTACATTTCTTCATCTACTTCCTCTGCTGCTGTTGCTTATGGGATCCTCTCTGTTCCTACCTCTTGGAGCCCAGTCACTAAAACCACTTTCAAATGACAATGTGGCATCCAGCCCAGGAAGATGGAGTCTCTATGACGGAAGATCTTGATGAGAGGGGATACCCCTGAATCAAGAAGAGCAGACAGTGGACATGCTACAGGGAAGAAAGGGGACAGGACATGTGAGTCATCCTGAGTGCTTAACCACGAAGGGCCTGGGGAGGCCTCTGTGGTGTTTGTTTCCATGGCTCCCCACCCACTGACAATGTTCATTTCCTCAGTGGCAGTGTACACTCTAGGCATTCTTTTCAAGTATTTGCTGAGTGTTTCTATGGGCTGATAGATAGTTAAGATTAGGCTTATCCACACAGAAGGATGTAAACGCACCCCGTGGGCAAAGACAGAATTTCACTTTTCTCTTACATAAAAGTGTATGGGTGGCCAAGTGGGAGACTCATAGTGCAGCCAGGAATCCAGCTGCTGTGTTACCTTCTAGCCTGTGTCTTGTTTCCCTTAAGTTCCCTTGTGGTCCGGGATGCCTAGCAAAGGCCTTGGAAAGAGGAGGGAAAACAGGAGGAGGGAAGGGGCTTTTCCCAGGGAATAGCTTCTTTCACGAAGACTTCTGAGGTCTCCCGAGTAATCCTGCCAGCCGCCTCCGGTGGTTTGCTACCATTCATTCACATGTCCATATTTGGCTACACAGGTTACTGGGTGTGGTGGTTTGAATGAGAAATGTCCCCCCAAAACTCACAAATTTGAATACTTGGTCTTCTGTTGGTAGTGCTCTTTGGGAGAGGTTATGTTGAGGGTTCCTCACTAGGGGTGAAGTTGAGGCGTTGACAGTTGCAGCTGGCTGCAAAATAAGAGTCTGTCTCAAAAAACAAAACAAAACAAAACAAAACAAAAAACACAGTAAAAATTCATAGTATTATGTGTTCATCCCACTAAATGTCACAGTTACCCATGAATCTCCCTCAAAGATGGGCCCTCTGGTCTCTCCTAAACCCTGCTCTAATGAAAGGGTGGGGGTTTTGTCTCATGAGGCACCAGTGAGTTATCTGCTTCTGTCAGCAGCACCCGTATTCCTGATAGACCCACTCCTGAGACCTTCAGCCCACGGGACCAGGATACGGAGTGGGTGGAGTTGGGTAGCAGGGCATGGAGGTCTAATTTCAAGCTTCATAATCAACAGATGACAGCAGGGGCTTTGGATGGACATTCCCACCCACCCCTTCCTGTCTCACAGAATCCGGGTCACATTGCATATCTTTGGTGAGCTTCGTTTATAGCCCTTAATAAAATGAGAAGAACATCACCAGCCTGGCCAGGGGCTCTGGATCTCATGCCCATTGCAGGCTGGGTGTTTATTTGCTGGGAATGGGGCTCTCCTGCACAGCACAGGGTGTTTGGCCTCTGAGGCTTCTATCTGGTAGACACCAGAAGCACCCGCAAAGTTTTGACAGCCTGAACTATCGCCAGACATTTTTACATGTCCCCCAGAGAACTGAACCAACGAGAGAGTTAGCGGTAAGGACGAGGTGTGCTTGTTCCATGATTGTTTAGTAAGCGTAATAACTATTGTCACACTCTTAGTTATGCTGGGAAAGCATCTATTAAAAGAAAGTGTAGCCTCCTTGAAGAACAAGACCTTACCGAAACGATTCCTGATTTTAGTCTGGCAAACGCAGCAAGGGAATTCTTTGTCACTATAAACAACATCTTCTGTGAATCCCACCTGTTGTGAATGGTCACAATGCTAGGAATGTTGGTTGGGACATTCTTAAGCAAGTTGTAGGGGGACATCTGTTGTTTTGTTGCCCACTTCCTGTGGCCTGATTTAGCTCTGGAAGGCTTGCCTACCTTACTTTCAACCATGTGTTATGCCTAATGCTGACCTCTGTGTTGGTTCTGGTTGTGGATCACATGAGTAAGGTCCAAGTCACCTAGTGGGGAGGGGGGAGTCCTTGTGCCTGGTGACCCTGGCTAGTCAGAGAATGGCAACAGAGTATGAGCCAAAGCCTGCCTAGAAAACTCAAGGGTGTTTTCTCTGGTTAATGTAATAATGAAGTTGTTTGTCCCTTCAGACTTGAATGTGAGAAGTCATGAGATCTGGGCAGAGAGGTCAGATCTGAGACTAAGGCCCACATGAGATGGACCACAGAACTAAGCTGAGACAGAAACAGGATTCTGATGGTTTCTCTGACCTTCAGCTATGGCTATGAAGCTCAACCTAGTCTCTGATAAATATCATTGTGTGCTTACATAGTGTGGAGAATGGGCTAGATTTTCTATTTTATGAAACCAGAAAATCCCACCCGACCCCAAAAGCAAAACGTTCTGCTAGGTACAGTAGAACATACCTGTAATCCCAGCCCCTGGGAGGCAGAAGCAGGAGGACCAAGAGTTTGTAATACCCAGTTAACTTCCAGGCCAACCCGGTCTACACGATACCCTGTCTCCAAGAGATGCTCTAGCATGCGAGCTTTATGTGGGTGGTGGGGATCCAAACTCTGGTTCTCATGCTGTACAGCAAGTGTCTCCCTCTCTGAGCTGTCTCCACAGCCCTCTTTATGCACTTTCAGAAATAGATTTTGGAAACTGGTGAGATGAGTCAGTGCATCCTGCTCCCAAGATTTACAGCCTGAGCTGGACCCAGAGGACCACGTGGATGAAAGAGACACTCAACTCCCCCAAGTTGTCCTCTGACCCTGTCTGTACAAGGTGACATACAACTCCTACCCCTACTAAGTAAACATTAAAAATGTTAAAAAATAGGGGCTGGAGAGATGGCTGATCAGTAGGCAGGAGCTCTGCTGCTCTTGCAGAGGAGTCAGGTTTAATTCCAGTCACCTACACAGTGGCTCCCAATCATCTATAACCCCAATTCCAGGGTATCTGAAGCCTCCAAGGCACTGCACACGTGTGATGCATACGTGGAGGCAAAACAACCCATACACACAAAATACTATATATATAATATAATATTTACACATATAAATATATAATTATATATAAACGTGTAATTATATAATATATAAAATATATAATTTCTATATTATAATATTATACATAATAACATAATAAAACATTATATTCTTATTCACATGATATATAATATAATTTCTATAATATAATGTTTACATATAGTAACATATAATGACATCACTTTTTTTTTTTTTTGTATTTTTGAGACAGAGTTTCTCTGTGTAGTCCTGGCTGTCCTGGAACTCACTCTGTAGATCAGGCTGGCCTCCAACTCAGAAATCTGCCTCCCTCTGCCTCCCAAGTGCTGGGATTAAAGGCGTGTGCCACCACCGCCCGGCAACATTATATTCTTATTCACATATGATATATAACATAATTTTTATAATATAATATAATATTATATACATGGCATATTATTTATGTAATAATACAATAGTATATTTATCATATATTATCTGTATACTTTAAAAATTAACTTTGGGTCATGAGATGCTTTAGGCAACAACAGAGAACTCATTTCTATATGACTAAAGAGATAAAAGAAACTCAGCCGCTGTTCTTGAGAATGTCCCAAGGTCTCTTGGCCTGAAGCCTGGGCCCTGGCCCTACCTCTCTGTAGCTCTTGTGGCCACATTGTCCCCATTGCTTAAGTTCTGCCCTTAGGGTGGCTTTCCTGGTAGCCAAACCATGGCACAGGTTCAGCCCTCATGAACAGGTGGCACCCAGGGAAGATAGTTAGAAACCCCTGAGCTGGAGCCCTGGCCTTCACAGCAGTTAGGACAGTTTAGATCATGGTCAGAGAAGAATCTCCCTGAAGCATAGCCAATTCCAGAGGCTGGAGCTGGGTTAGTGAGAGCCAGAGCTCCGAGCTGGGACACAGAGGGGCGGGTGAATGGCAACATGCTGGAAGGCTCCCTCACCACACACTGTAAAACAAAATAAGATTAAATATTACCAATCTATATATGTCACCTTCTAGTGACACCTTTTACTTTCTTCCATTGGATAGCAGTTTCTTGTGTCTCCTTTAGGATTTTGTTCCTGTTTATTAGCAGCAGGGTTGCTGCAGTTGCAATAGCTTGTCTGGCAACCAGTTTTATTCCTAGATAACAAGGGCAGAGACCAAATCTGACACCTTTAATTTACATCACTATTGCCTTGCATTTACATTGTTTGTCTAATTGTTGTTTTGAGAGAGTGTCTATGAAGTAGCTCAGGTTGGCCTTGAACTTGCTGCTTAGACAAGGACGACCTTGAACTCTTGATCTTCCTGCCTCCACCTGGAGAGCCAAGTGCTAGGGTTACAGTCTGCTTCCTTAAACCCAGTTCTATTGCTTCAGTCCAGCTCCATTTGTTTCCTCACAGAGGACAAAGGGAAGGGTTTCAAGTGTCTGAATTGTAATTTCCCTACTAGACCTGTCCTGGACAAAAGATTTACCTCTCTGATTCCTCCTCTGTAGAACAAGGGTCACAGGATTACCCACTTACGGGGAACACTGTCCTTCAAGCACAGCAAGTCATTACCGCCTTCATCAGAACATCCCTGATTCCCTGAAGAAGAGCCTCTGGAGTAGATGTTCCTTCATAGAAGGAAGGCTGTGGAGGTCATTAGGGCCTCGTTTGAGGCTCCTGCAGCTTTTTCCTACTACTCCCTCCCAGATGCACACAGTCTTGATGGTGCTAAAGGTTAAGCAGTGTTTCTTAACCTGTGTGTAGCATATTGGATATCCGATATTTTACTGTACAATTCGTAACTGTAGCAAGTTACAGCTACAAAGTAGCAACAAAATAATGTGATGGCAGATGGGGGGGGGGTCGTGTCACCACAACATGAGGAATTGTATAAAAGGGTGGCAGTGTTAGGAAGGTTGAAAACCACTGACAGAGATAGTATAAGATTAACTCAAGTGGTATGGGGGATAACTATCCATACAGCTCTGCGGGGAGAGGGTTATCATCCATACTGGACTGAGACTTTGGGGGACACAGTTGCTTTGCAGTCATGCATGCTCCTATACATAAGACAAATAAATTCACTGGTTTCCCCAAGCTAGACTGGGGTTGAGAATAGTTGCGTTGGCCTGTCTCCAGTGTTCTTCGGGGCAGAGGCAACAGAGGACTTGTTCTTGCCTCCCCAGAACGATGTGTGCAATGCCCACCTTCTAAAGTGGTTTAGAAAAAGAGACATCATGTTGTCAGAGTGAATGCTCAGCCATGGACCCAGCTCATGGGATATGCTTGCCAAGTATTGCCTTGGAATGCCAGCTTTTCATATACTGGGTATAAGAGTCTCTGTGGGTATGTGTTTGCTTTTCTACAATTACGGAACACCTCCAGCACAGCTCGCTAGCAAAGCATTGATTGTCACCTTGCTCTACAGTTTCCCTGGATTTTCATATTGATCTTCAAATCAAGCCACGAGAGGCCCCTCATTGGAACCAGGGGGATGCAAGCAAGTACATGTTCCTGGATCATAGAGTAGGCATGTTAGATCAGAATTTCTGGCTTTTGAGATCAGAAGTGTACTTTTATGCTCAGTGCCTCCCCAGGGGTTTTTAAATATACTCATTTAAAAAAAAAAGATTTACTTATTTATTTTCTGTATATGAGTGTTCACCTGCATGTAAGTATGTGTACCACATACATGCCTGTTGTCTGTGGAGGCCAGAAGAGGGTATCAGGCCTCTTGGAACTAAAGTTATAGAGTGTTATAAGCCACCATCTGGGTACTGGAAACTCAAGTTGAATCCTCTGCAAGAACAGCAAGTGCTCTTAACCACTGAGCCATCTCCCAGTTCTATGTACTCACATTTAAAATCTACTTTTGAGCTGGACATGGTGGAGCACTCCTATAATCCCAGCACGGAGGAGACTGAGGCAGAAGGATGACAAGTTGAGGCTAGCCTGAGCTATATAGGGGATCCTGTCTCAAGAAAACCAAACTCACTTTCCTGTCTACGTGCTGATGAGGTAAGTATATTTGTCTTTTTTTTTTTTTTCTGGTTTTTTGAGACAGGGTTTCTCTGTATAGCCCTGGCTGTCCTGGAACTCACTCTGTAGACCAGGCTGACCTCGAACTCAGACATCTGCCTGCCTCTGCCTCCCAAGTGCTGGGATTAAAGGCGTGTGCCACCACTGCCCGGCATATTTAAAAGTCAATCATCCTTTTTAAAAGTCAATCATCCATTTCTTTTTTCTATGTTCCATTATTTGTTTGTTTGGGATAGGGTCTCACCATATAGTCCAGGCTAGGCTTGAACTCACTATGTATCCCAAACTGGCTTTACACTTACAGTAATCTCCTGCCTCGGTTTTGACTGAGTGCACATTTATTATATCTTAAGTTCATTTAAGAAGTCCATTCCAATGACTATGGACTGTTTGCTAGCAATAGCAATACCCTCCTATCTGCTGCTGGTCTACCTCAGGGTAATATACATTGTTAACCTTGCAACACTCATTTGTACCAACCCTGTGGTGCACTGGGCCTGAAGAATTAGGCTAGGAGGCTGTCCCGAATCACCTCATCCCTGAATAACACGAACACTCAAAGGTGCCCGTCAGTTCTCATTTCGATTTCTCCAGAGAATTTTCCAAAATAGATCACCTAAGTGTCTCACTCTAAAAACTTCCAGTGTGTCCTTTGAGCCCGGAAGTCCAAATTAAGGCTAAATAATCCTTGGGGGCCACACCCTAGCTGGTGCCTGAAGTTTCCCCCCGCCAAGGCACAGCTGGTCCTGTCTGACAGTTTCTTCTGCTCAGGGTTGAGGGGTCTACACCAGAGAAGACTGCTTGGACCCGGGGTTAAGCCAATAGAGTTGTCTTAGTTAGGGTTTTACTGCTGTGAACAGACACTGTGACCAAGGCAACTCTTATGAAGGACAACATTTAGTTGGGGCTGGCTTACAGGTTCAGAGGTTCAGTCCACTATCATCAGGGTGAGAACATGGCAGTGTCCAGGCAGGCATGGTGTTGAAGGAGTTGAGAGTTCTATACCTTCATCCAAAGGAAGCCAGGAACAGACTGTTTCCAGTCAGCTAGGAGGAGGGTCTCAAAACTCACCTCTACAGTGACATATTCCTCCAACAAGGCCACACCTTCTCCAAAAAGGCCACACCTACTCCAATAAGGCCACACCCTCTAATAGTGCCACTCCCTGGGAGAAGCATATACAAACCACCACAAGAGTCTTTGTTAGCCTGTGGGTGACTACAGTGGGTGTTCAGGGTCCCAGGGTAGCACTGAACCTTTTTCAAGGTGAGCTTTTAAACACAAAAACCATATCTTGGGTTGACATACTTCAGTTAACAAGACCAATTAACCAAAAGCTGAGGTTCAAAAGCTAAAACGCAAAATTAGTAAATTTGGAGACTTTCCCAGAACTATACGGACTTTGATGGATTAGGCCTTTATTTTAGTTTTGACACGTATGTGCTGAGTTTTCCATCCTGAATGGCACTTCTATCATGGAGTCAGTTGTGCTAAGATCTGGGGCCTGTTACATTCAGGAGCCACTTGCTAACTGTTGTTTCCGTTCACACTCCTGTGGGTTTTCCTTCCTTGTCAGCCATGTTTCTTTTTTGGATCATGAGTAGAACCCCAGAGCAGAATCATTCTTTGCTCTTCAGCCACCTTCATTGATTCACCAATCCTCTCATCTGCTAGGCACACATGTCAACCAGGAACTCTGTGAGGACCAGAGAGCATGGAAAAGGAGTCAGAATTATGGGCCTTCTCCTCGGGAAGCATGAACATACCTTTCCATGATGCTTTTGGCAAATATTTCCGAAGCTTGTTGTTTTAGTACCAATAACCTTGCTTTGGAATGGAAAGGGAGTTTCAGGAGATGAACTTTGAGCCTTTTCTCCATGGCAAGCCCCTGTCTTAGTTAAGGTTTCTATTGCTGAGAATAAACACCATGACCACAGCAATTGATATAAAGGAAAGTATTTACTCCAGGCTGGCTTACAGTCCAGAGGTTCAGTCCATTGTCATCATGGCAGGAAGCGCGGCAGCATGCAGGCAGATGTGGTAGCTGTGGTAGCTGGGAGTTCTACATCTGAATTGGCAGGCAGTAGGAACAGAGTGACAGTGGGCTTGGATTGGCTTTCTGAGACCTCAAAGCCTGCTCCCAGTGACACACTTCCTTCAGTAAGGCTACACATCCAGTAGTACCATGCTCTCTGAGTGTGTGGGACCATCTTCATTCAAACCACCAGAGTCCTCTAGTGAGTGTTTTAGATGAGTCATCTAATCCCTCCATAACCTCACAGAGTATCGTCTTCTTTACTTCATGAAGCAAAATACAGGTCCAGAGAAGTTGAGTAAGTTTTTCAGGGTTAAGCAGCTGGTCCAGGCTGCTAGTGCTGGCCAGGAGTAATGACCTTGAAGCCAGCCCATTTATTCTCTTTGAATCTTTAAATCTATCCAACAAGAAGGGTCAGAAGTACAGGAAAACGAACTGTTAGGGAGGAGGAAAAGTTGAGAAGCAAGAGTCAAGGGAGAATGCCATTTTGTCCTCATTGGCCCTGGACATGGAGAACCTGAGCATAAATTGTTTATAAACATGGGGTCTGGGCCGCAGTGGGACTGTCCTCTCTAAAAGATGGCATTTTCCCACAGAGCCATAAACTCTCTGGGTTGGGAGGGATCCTGACATGCAATAATCCATTCAAAGATGAGAATCCCTTTACTGTCCCATCAGCATGGGCTCACCTGTCCTGGCATACCTGTAAGGGTGGTACCTTCTGGGATGCCCAATGACATTGACTATAAACAAATGGAGGTAACTAGGTCTTACCCGATCAATGTCCCCTCTTCCTTTAGGAAGCAAGATCCTAAGTGTCTTGGGGGAATCATCTGCCCTTGTTTTAGTGAGAAAATTAAATATGATCCCAGTTTGTCCAATTAGTCTGCATCTCTTGGGGACCTAAGTGGAGAGCCAAATGATCCAGAATAGGAAAGGCAAAGCCAAGTTGTAGCAAAGCCGACTGCCTATTATAAGGCCACCAGGCAGGCAGCTCAGGGACCTTGGTGGCCTTGCTCAGCCCTGTCTCAGCTCTGAGAGAAACCAAATACTTCCTTGCCATTCTTTTGCGATTTGTTTGTTCTGTGTAGTAACCAGGGAGGCCACCAAATCTTACCCCGTCAATTCCAGCTGGCTTTATTTCTTCATCCTAGAAGGAATTTATATTTGTGGCTTTAAAATTATTTTCAAGTGACACACAAGGGTAAATTTCCATGGTAAATCTCCCTGGCTCCACTTCCCGAGAGGCAGCCACTGCCCTGTGTGTTGAGAAACTTCTACTTCCCATTTATGAAGATCTCTGGCCATTGGGTAAATCTCTCTTAAATGCCATTGAAACCTGACATGTGGTTTCTGCCACTGTGCCCCTTCAGAGTTTGGGAATCCCTGAATAGATGTCCACAGATAACCTTATAGTGAGTTGACAGTAGTCACTCCAAGTCCCCTTTGCCTAATCTGTATTCTCAGGTACCAGGTGACAATAATACACATCAGTTTTAAAGGGATTTATTTTTATTTTTATGTGTATGAGTGTTGCCTGCATGAATGTATGCACTGTGTGTGTACAGTGCCTTTGGAGGACAGAATAAAGCACTGGATGCCCTGGCACTGGGGTTAATGCGGTTTTTAGCCTCCGTGTGGGCACTGGGAACAGAACCCAGGTCCTCTATAATAGCAACAAATGCTTTGAACCGTGAAGCCATCTCTCCAACCCTACATAGTATTTATAATTAAAAAATATTTTATATGTGTGGTTACTTTGTCTGTATGTGTGTCTGTACCATGTTGCCCAGTACCTTGTGGAGGCTGGAAGAAGCCATTAGATCCCCTGGAACTGGAACTTCAGATATTTGTGAGCCCTCATATAGGGGCTGGAAATCAAACCCAGAACCTCTGGAAGAACAGTCAGTGCTCTTAACCACTGAGCCATCTCTCTAGTTTACAAGCATTACTTTTTTATAATGAAATATTTTTCAATTAAATTAAAATTTTTTACTTACTTACTTTACATCCCACTCACTGCCACCATCCCAGCCACCTCGTCCCACAATTCTTGCCCCATCTCTCCTCCCCTTCTCCTTTGAGTGGGTAGCGCTCCCCCCCCCCAGGTATTCCCCCCACCCTGGCACTTCAAGTCTCCTTGAGGCTAGGCACGTCCTCTCTCACTTAGGTCAGACAAGGCAGCCCAGCTAGAGGAACATACCCCAAGTAAAGGCAACTACTTTTGGGATAGCCTCCGCTCCAGTTGTTCGGGACCCACAGGAAGGCCAAGCTGCACATCTGCTGCATATGAGTGGGGAGACTCCACTCAGCAACTGACACAGACAGATACAGACACCCACAGCCAAACAGTGGATGGAGTTTGGGAACTCTTATGGAAGAATAGGAGGAAGGATTGGGGGCCTCAGAGGTGATAGGAACTCCATAGGAAGACCAACAGAATCAACTCACCTGGACTCTAGGGGCTGGCTCTCAGAATCTGAACCACCAACCAAAGAACACACTCCGGTTGGACCTCGGCATCCCAGCTCGCATAAAATTATATTTTTTTTTAAAGTAAAGAAATAAATATATTGTTGACACCTCATGAAATGATTCAGAGCACAAAGCTGAAATTAATTTTCTACAAATATGGCACTGTCTGGATGGTCAAGCAGATAGGTGGGATCTGAGGAAGTTCTGAGCATGTAGCATGGTGATTCGGCAGTAAGCTCTGGGCATGTAATGTACAGCATGGTGACATGCCTAATGACTGACACTTGATGAGAAGAGATCCTTTTGAAAAATATTACTTTTAGACCTGATGTGATAGTGCATACCTTTAATCCTCGTGCTTGGGAGACAGAAGTAGGCAGATCTCTTTAAGTTCAAGGCCAGCCTGATCTACAAAGAGAGTTCTAGAAGAGGCAGGACTGTTACACAGAGAAACTCTGTCTCAAATAAAATAAAATAAAATAAAATAAAATAATGATGATGATGACGATGACAATGACTTTTATTAATTCTTTGAGAACTTCATACCATGTATATTGATCATATTTATCTCTTTCCAAACTCCTTCCAGATCTATCCCCATTTTCCTATTCTCCCCACTTTACGTCCTCTCCATTTCTTTTAAAACCCACTGAGCCCAATTTGTGTTGCTTAAACACTCTCTGGAGTGAAGCTGCCCTGGAGTGTGACTGGCCTTCCAAAGGTCACACCCTTAAAGGAAACTGCCTCTCCTCTTCACAGTAGCTATTATTACCAATAGCTCCTTAGCCAGGAGTGGGGTTTTGCATTCATCTTTGTGACCCACCCCCAAAGCTCCTTGCTGGGATTTTGTTTGGTTTGTGCTTGTGACGGTCTTTGGTAGGCTGCCACAACGGCTGTGAGTCCATCCATGCAACTGCCTTGTTATGTGTGGAAAGCACAGCTTTGCTATACTCTGTAGTCACCTCTCCCTCTTACAGTCCGAACTCTGTTCTGTGATGGTCCCTGAGCCTAGTGTGGAGGGATGCACTACAATGTCCCATTCAAGATGGACCACTCCACACTCTCTCATTTTCTGCACCTTGACTAGTTGAGGGTCTCTGTTAATTGCCATCTACTGCAAAAAGCAGCGTCTCTGATGGGTATGGCAATGAGTCACTGAAGTCTACTTTAATACTGTGTTCGTTTATCAGAGCAATAGGAGTAGGTCCTTATTATAATTACAAAACACAAAGGTATCCAAGGGAGGTGATGTCATGTTCATTAAGCTGATTATGATAGTCATTTCACACTGAAAACATGCGTCAAGACTTCACGCTAGACACTCGGATATATATACACAAGTTTTTACTGTCAGTTATGCCTCATAAAGCAGAAAAACATTACAGTACCTGGAAACTACAATGTTATCTGATTCAGATGTCTATTCCTAAACTCATCTGCGTTTGACTTAAACGCCAAAAAAATGTGTACACCGTAACTGTCTGGTTCCTGGTGAAGGCTAAGGACGCAGGGCCTTTGGCTTGGACAGACCTGGATATCCGCCTCAGGGTTGTGAGTTACCTCAGGGCCAGGTCAGGTATATGACTGAAGGCTGCAGTGAGCATGGCAGTGAACTAGCTGCACATTCCCCAGCCAGCTACAGCATGTGCATGCAGCCAATTACTGTGTGTGCCATGCAGCCAATTACTACATGTGCCATGCAGCACACCCCCCCACCCCACTCCCTGGCTAAACCTTTCCATTTTCAAAAGACACCAGAAATTTAGATTTTTAAAAAGAGAACTTAAAAAAAAAATGATTCTAATGTTTAACTATGTCTATGCCTTTGTATCTGTGTGTGGGTGTGTGCATTTGAGTTCAGGTGTGCAAGGAGGCCACCAAGGCCAGACCCCAGGAGCTGGGGTTACATGTGGTTTGGAGCCATCTGATATGAGTGCTGTGGAGTCTTCAAATCCTCAGAAGAGCAGTAAGCATTCTTAGCCACGGGGACATCTCTCTAGCTTCGACTTTTCCAGTTTTTAAATGATTAGAATGAATTCAAGATGTCTGAAGTATGATCCAGGGCAAACACCACGGTGTGGGCTGTACTGTCCAGTTCTGCCTGAGGGTTAGTTGGTGGGAAACCTTGACAAGGACTGTAGGAAGTGTCCTAGTCAGGGTTACTTTGCTGTGATGAAACACCATGACCAGAAGCAAGGTGGAGAGGAAAGGGTTTGTTTGTATTACACTCTAACATCCTAGCGCATCACTGAAGGAAGGCAGGACAGGAACCTGAAGGCAGGAGCTGATGCAAAGGTCACAGAAGCGTCCTCTTTTCAGGTTGTTCCCCATGACACTTGCACAGCCTGCTTTGTTACATAACTGAGGAACAGGGGTGATACCTCCCCCTGCCCGGCCACACGGACACAGAATGGGCTGGGCCCTGTTACATCAACCACTAAAAAGAAAATGCTACAGGCTTGTCTATAGCCTAATCTTAGGGAGGCATTTTCTGAATTGGGGTTTCACCTTTCAGATGACCCTAGGCTGTGTCACGTAGACATAAAATTAGCCAGGGCAGGAGACAATCATACAGAAAAAGAAATGCTTTT
Source organism: Montemys delectorum (assembly GCA_019843815.1). Lineage (NCBI taxonomy): Eukaryota > Metazoa > Chordata > Mammalia > Rodentia > Muridae > Montemys > Montemys delectorum. The sequence continues at coordinate 26,587 of JADRCD010234526.1, forward strand.
CCGTGTGGAATGTGGATATTTAAGGAAAAAAGAAAGAAAGAAAAAGAAAAGAGAAACAAATGGTATGAGTTGTGACACC
>JADRCD010234527.1:0-39204 GCA_019843815.1 Montemys delectorum
GTGCTAGGAAACCCAACCTCTAAACTTGGACTTTTCAAACAGTTTTTCTAAATGCTAATGTTTAGTAATCTCCTTTCAGAGAAACTTCATATTTTTAGTAGTGAAAAGTAGCTTCTCTAAAATTACATTAAATATCTCCATAAATACAGAGCTAAACTTTGTCTATAAATACAGAGCTAAACTGATTAATACTCAAAGGAGGACAGGTGAAACTTACCATTTTCTAATTAGACAGTTTTTTTCTACTCCTTGTAAACAAATCCACCTGAGGGCAGAAAACGGTAAGAAAAGACAGGGAAATAAATACCAAGAAGAAAAACCAGAAACTCCCTTTTGTCAGGAATCATAAGCCTATTACTTTAGAATCTATAACTAACTTTTCTAATAATAGAGAGTTGTCTTAAATGGTCTATTCCCATATTGTAATATCATAACAAATAAAATGTTTCATTCCTATAAGTATAAATCAATAAAGGATCTAATTCATAGAACTCTGTAGAATAACAAAACTATTTATTACCCTGTCTTTTCTTACTATTTCCCTGTTTCATTTAGATAAACATACCCAAGTTGAATGAAAACTTCTCACTAGACTTGGAAACACGGACCTTAAATCACAACTACTTTCAGAGGTTAAGACAGAAGGAAGAGAAATGCAAAGCCAAACTTGGCAACTTAGCAAACCCCTGTCACACAATTAGAAACAAAAAGTCTAAGGGCCCAGTACAGCTCAGTTGTAGAGTCCTTGCCTAGCATACCCAAGGCCTGGTCCAACCTTTAGTTAAAAAAAAAAAAAAAAACTTTAAAAGACAAAGAACAAAATGTGACAAAGGGAAGAGAAGATAGGAAGGAGAATACAGAAAGGGGAGGAAATTATGTAGGACAAGAAAATTGAGCATTCAATTTATCACTTCTAAAAAAAAAAACTACACCAAAAATAATGAAACTTTAAAAATCTAAGCACATAAAAGGCAAAATATTTATTCATGATACCAGATTTCTAAATAACATGAGAAAAATGGTTTTGGATTGTCAGTTGCACTGAAGGATAAGAAAAATGAATATTTCATCACTACTTCCTATCTTTTGGTCCTTTACAATATATGTATAGTTGTCTGTATACGGTGTGCAATCTTTCTCTAATAATGTTTTATTTCCACGTCTGTGGTGGTTTGCAGAAGAGCAACAGTTTATCTGGATGAAAGAGGCCAGAGACTGATTATTCAATCCCTTTATTGTAATTACAAAAGATGTACCCATAAAGTCGTTCAGCAGAGATATTTTGAGCCTTTTCATTTAGAGCAGGGTAAGATGCTTAATCCTAAACTTGGTGATAGGTAGGTGATGAATATGGCCGCAGTCAGTTTGTAGCTCTGCCCTGTGAGAAGCACACGCTATCCCCTTATGGTCAAATGTGACAGTAGCAGCTATTAAGCTAGTCTCTGCTTATTTTGCACGTGAAGCCTATAGCTGTACCTTCTTCAGACTTCTTAGACACAAAAACCATTTTCAATAATGTAAGAGCTTATTTGGACATCAGGAAGCAAATATGTATCTATGATAACAGTAATTTACCCAAGCCTTGCTGATGGACATCTTTGTTTTCTGACTTATCACTGTGGAAACAAGGCTAAGAGGATGGAACTACTCATTATCAGCAACAACCAGCAAGAATATATGAGAGGAAGCTGGGTTACAATCTTGTTTCTGTGACTTCAAAATTGGAGTTCTTAAGGCTTACTAAAATGCTACTTGAGGATTGCTACTTCGAATAAATGAGATGAGTTTCTGTTCCACGTAATTTTCTTCCTTACTTGTAACAGTTTTAGGCTTAACTGGGCTTCTATAAAATTAAAATTAATATTTGTGGGAAGGCTATGTAAAGTATTGCATATGATATAAATGTCAACATATCCAGTATCTACCTGCTTGGATATAACAGGACACAAAGAAAACGTATCAAGATGGTAAGGGTGGAATTTATTATTTGCAAAGCCAAAAAGATCTTTGCAGTACTATACCATTCTCCTTCCCCTCTTCCCTAACTCCGCTCTCACACACACACAGACTTGACTTTGATCAACCTTCAGGAAAACTAAACACAATCCAAACTATTATCTTGAACATGAATAAAAACCCATCTCTCCAGGCTACACCCATGAATATATGTGTTATTAATGACTTCAAATGCCTTGAAAATGTCGAATAAAACCAAGGTATCTTTCAATCGATGATAGATTAATTGAACTTAATAAGGTGGGATTGAAAAAAACCACTGTAACTCATTGCTCCTACAAGCTGTAAGTGCATCTAAGTGTGATGTATAGTATCATACCGCTGTACTTTAGTTAAGGATCTTGTTATTAAATTACCTTGAAACATCAATGTTGGAGGTTATAGAGCTCATTTGCTATTTATCTGTGTTCTAAAATGGAAGGTCACCTCTTCTTTGAACATTTCTTTTTTATATTTTGCAATTGCCTGCGGCTAATGATACTAACCTTAAAATAATGGGATGGAGTTACTTAATGAAACAATAGCAATCAATCCATACAAATATATGAAGAAATTAAACATGTTGAAAAAAAATTGATTGATTGCCTAAATTACATCTTATCATCTAGGAACTAGTGAGAATAAATTAGCTGTATAGTGAGTGCCTGCTGCCATGTCATGCCTGCTATGCTAGTTAAAACCCTCAGAAGCAACATTGTTCATTTGTTTGCAAAATGTCACAGACACATACATTAGCCCTCATGGTGGGTGAAGACAACCATCTATCTTCGTAAAACAGTGTAAGCTTCACAAAGAGTTAATATCTCTTATCTTTCCCCTAAGAGAACTTCTAGTATGGAACACCTGGATGGCTCCTGGCACCCATTTGTGAGCCTGAACTGTAGCCTTCTTAGTTCATTTCTGAGTCAATTTCAAGCATTTATAATAGGACTGCACAAATACTGTTTTGGAATTTCTAGAGGAGAAGGCAGGAAGAATAAAAACCAGAAATCAGAAAAGTATAATCAACGTTTCTGTCCTCAGTTTACCATTATTTTATGTGTATGGGAGTTTTGCTTACATGCCTGATGGATATGAAGATCAGAAGAGAGTATTGGATCTCCTGTAACTGGAGTTTCAGGTGGTTGTCAGTCACAGTGTGACTTCTAGAACTGAACTTGAGTCCTCTACAAAAGTTGCAAGTGTTCTTAAACCCTGAGCCATCTCTCCAGCCCCCTTCCTTTTCCATTATTCTACACATAAGAACACTGAGTACAGAAAGGTAGTTAGTTGTTTACATAGAATGGAGAGGGAAAGAAAATACTCAGAATAAAATGCAACAGTAATTAGCAAAGCTCTATCTTGTGACAGCTAGAATGTTACATAAGAAAACTTATTATCTAAGTGTGTCTAAGACAGAACTATACTACATGCTAAATATTAGATACTTGGTTGATAATACTTATAACTAATTTTTGTGGAAATTTTTCCATTTTCATATCGGTTATTCAGAAACTATTTTCAAACAAAAAGAGAAATGTACTTTTGCATGTCGATACACACGCATACTTTCATTCCTGCATTGCCTACAAGAACCCTTGTGATTGTGTTTATCAGAATAAACCAGGATCATCTAATTTTATGCTCAGTTGAATAGCAGTGCACATCCATATGTATTATATATGGATTAATTACATTTATTATAAAATTATAATCAGTATGAATTTGAGCAGCAATTGGAATATAAACATAGTCGTCTTTTATGTACTCATTTTGTTATTAGTAATAAATATAATTATTTCAATGTTTCTACGTATTGTGTATAATTTTCTTTCTGCCATTATCATTCATTTAACCAAAAGAGACATGCAATAATATTATTGTTAAATGACACTGTCGACATTGTCCAAAAGATGTATATCCAGAAGATCATGTATATCCATAAATATAATCAAGAATGGGAACAATTAGAAATAAATTGCACCTATCATGCACATGCACATGTTTCTCTCATTATTGTCACCTGAATATGCTGTATAAATCATTTATGTAAAATTTATACTGTATTTGGGATTGTAAATAATATAGAAATGCTTAAGATACACAAGAGTAAGCTACAATAAGTGTTTCGCTTTAGTTAAGGGAATTAAATACTCATGGATATTGTACCTGGAAAGGATTTAGAACCAATTTGAATGCTGTTGAGGGAAAATTTAATTTCTGTTTATGTTTTACGTACACAATTCCATGTAAAATTCATTCAATCATTCAAATTCCTTAAGTAATATAAATGAGATATTAGTATTTTTCAGATAATATGTAATTCATATGAACTTCAGAGTGTAGCGCATGTTGTTTGTGTGGGTATGTTGGTGTGTTTTGGTTCTTATAGCCTGACATGTTATTTTAAATATTTAAAGATGTATACATGTACATAAATGTATTTTAATCATATTTGAGCTCCTATCATTTATGTCGGAGAGCTATTGACAGGGACATGAGGAACATCACCAAAAAAATTGTCTCTCCCTCCACCACTACCTACTGACAATAGATGCTCAGCTAAAGGGTGCTCTATCTGGCTTGGTCTTGTTCAAGTAACCACAGCTACAAATTGTTTATAAGGGTAGCTATTTTTAACTTTATAATGTGCTTGTATAATATATGATAAGTTTAGCTTTCTAAGCCAACCGTAAGATAAGGACATATTGTATTATCTTAGCTCCCCTTCATATAAGATTTTTGAACCCAAGACATTTGATAGCTAATATAAACTTATCAATTACCTCCAGAGTGTGAGATGCTAGATGGATTCATTAAGATGTAAGGAATGCCTTTTATTGGAATTTCTATCAAACATATATCAAAACAATCTTAATAAAACCTTGATTTTTTTTCACTTGAAAAGATTTTGATAGAGATAGAGGTAGCGATGGGCATAGGTTATATAGAAATAGATGCATAGATGTGTGTATAAGAAATAACAATGAAAATATAAGGGAATCCATAGACTGAAACTGTTAAATATAATCAGATATATAGCTATTACAACAGTTACACATTGTATAAAAAATTTCTCAATTCCAAACAGAAATCAATTTCTTATAACAATATTTAATACCTTTTTTGGGCTAAAATAAAGCACTCAGATGGTTATGTATAACTTCACCAGGTTCTAGATAGTGTTTACCAAAAATGTTGTATTTTAAATTCCGAAATCAGAACACATGGGTTGTCCAAGATAATAAAATTACCACCAAGAATATATCGTCTTTTGAGATTACATTGCCAAAGTTTTTAACGTATTCAATTAATATTCTAGTATTTCAAGTCTTACATAGTTTTCCTTTCTCCATAAGTGTCTTTAAAAAACACTGTGACTGAGTTGTTACTTTTAAAAATGCTTAATTTCACTGAGGGAAAACAAGGAAACTCATACGGTAATTATAAACAGCTGGGAATGAACTTCAGCATGTTGTTACAGCCAGCTTCCTCTTTGAGAAAGCCATTGCATGGAGAACTCTTTAAAACTAAACAGTTTTCAGTTTATAAAACCAAAGCCAAACTTTGCAACCTTGTTTTGGTGATACTTGGAATTACAATTACATTAGATTAAATAAAATATAAGAAAGCAGCAACAAAGAAACTTTGCCTTTCTTCCCAGTACTTTCCTCGGGCACAAAATCAACTTTTGGTAATATAAGTAGTATATAGCCTAGAGAAGCACATATTATGCTGTCAAAGAGGATTAAGATAGATGAGAACTCATCCTGACTCCTGGGGGTCCACCTTTATCACTTAGAGTAGCTGGAGGGATAAAGTACAATGTTATTACTCAGGACCATTCCAATTTTTATGTTGGTTGGTACTTTCCCCTCATCCCTGTTGCCTCTTATGAGACAAAAGTATCACTCTGAGTAGTGGATATTTGATATACAACGAACAAACTATAAATGGCTTGTCTTGGCTGGATCCAGGATCCTTCAAAATTCAATTTTTTAAGGGAACGTGGGATAAAACTGAAATTGAAGACCAGTTTGAAGAGTGAGAGTCTTCACAAAAGCAAACTATTAGCCACAGATAAAGTAGAAGGCTGTTTGGCAAGAGAACATAATTACATGTGAGTCTAATTATCTGCATTCTATATCTTTGTTTTATAAATAGCAATTAATTGAGTCTGTTCTTTCTCATCCCTTTCTCATCACAACCAGATAGCAGTAAAATACTGCATTTTTCCAACAAACAAGAGAACTAAGCTTTTAGCCTGAGGTTAGAGCATAAGCTTCCGATGGGTGGCTACAGCCAGACTGAACAGGATAAAATCCACTGTGTGATTCGTATTTGATCACTTGATTTTCTGAGATATGAGTTCCTCAGATAGCACTAATCTAAGAATTAAAATGTGTACTCTTCCTTCCTGTTGAGTGTGCACATATAATGAATGTCCTACACATGACAACTGCTTGCCTCATCTACAGCATAGTTTGGAGAATATTGAAATTTGATGAGTACTGTTAGCAATGCATCACTCTAATCAAGTTGATTAGAATCTCCTCCCATTCATTCTTCTTTGTAGCAGATGTAGTCCTGTGTTTCATGGTGATGGAGAATCCATCTGTGAGGCTAGACATGTCCTCTCCCACTGAGACCAAAAAAGGCAGCCCAGATAGAGGAACATATCCCAGGAGATGAAAGAGGAGAAGAAGAGAGAGTTTCCTTCAAATATACTTCACAAAAGCCAACTAGGAAAGGCAAACTTTCTACAGATCAACATGAAGATGAACTTTCATGAATCAATGCTATTTAGATTGATTAATGGCTTTATAGAATTTCTGATTTGTTTTAAATAATTCTAGGAAGAAAGATTAAGAAGATGGTTTTAGTTGTTTTCCCAGATGTAATAAAGATAGAATAAAGAAGAGAATTTTCCCCTTCCTCATAGAATAGTAAATAAAGGCTGCATAATAAAGAATAAAATGAGCTTTCATAAAATTACACTAAGAAGAAAAATAAGCTTGGGACATATTTTGATCAAATATGTATATCCACCAAATGTGTATGCATGTCTGTCTATATGTACATCCATACATATAAAACAAATAAGTATAAAAACACTTATTCTAGGTCAGGTCTAAGGATGGAGCCACAAGTGTGCACTATGGTACATTAAGGCCACATGAACCAGTTGCTTTGAACTGATAATGAGCTTATAGAATGTAATACTGTTTTGAACTTACCATGGACACCCTTCTGTAACTCCCCTCTTTTGTAACATTTTATCTATGAGGTAATTTTACAAAGAACTTTTGTCTATGAAGATATAAAATTGCTGAGAGAAAAAAATGAAGTGTGGCCATTGGGGCACTGCTCCATCCACCAAATGTATATGCATGTCTGTCTATATGTAGATACATACATGTGAAGGTATGTGTATATATATAAGTATGCGTGTGCACTTATGAAATTGATGAAATGGGTGGTTGGGCCCCGGCTAGTATGTGTGTGTGTGTGTGTGTGTGTGTGTGTGTGTGTGTGTGTGTGTGTCCCAAACTAAGAGTTAACAAACTCTGAGGCTCTCTCCTGGCCAGTGAGGGGCCCTTGAGCCAAAGAGAAAAGAGCCCAAGTAACTAAGGATTTTTCTTAACCCTCCACTGCTATGAACAGGAGTTGAGTTAAATTGCCAAAAGTCAGCAGCTTTCAGCCCCAATCACCAATGCCATCCCTACCTCGCTGCCTGCCTCAGTTTGCCTTGTGATACCAAAGCTGATCTTTGACATATACTCCTGAATGACTAAACAGCTCTTCAAAGTCTCACCTCTTAACATTTAGACAGTTCCTAATAGTGCATACCTTGGAACCAAGTTCTTAATGCACAGACCTTAGTGGATCAATAGGAAGCTAAGTTAAGGTATCTTGTATCCATCATTATCTTCTTTGTTTCTAATAATTCAAGTTTTAGCATCCATGTATAAGTCAGAATGTATGTCTTTTATGTTTGCTAAATTTCATTTAATATATCTCCCAGGTTCATCAAGGTGTTCTGACTAACAGTGTTTAATTTAATTTAATGTCTAATAGTTTAACAATATATATTGCTTACATATATAGAATATAGACAATAAATATTCTCATATTTTCTTTATTCATCCTTTACTGTAACTGTAGTGTGCACCAGTGGGCTGAATATTACTACTATGAACAAGATAGTGTAGATATGTATCTTTGGATGTGTTTATGTCACATTTTTGAGAAATACTTTCTTGTTATTTGCCATTTTAATAGGATCATTATTTCCAATAATTTTGTTGTTTGTGTCTCTTATATAGGATATCTGTTAAACCATTACACATATACATTAAAAATGTAATGAATAATTTTACAATAAATACTATGAAAATTATTATTCATATGCAAAATATCCTTATTGTACATAATATACAAAAATTAACACAAAGTGATTTATAGACTTAAACATATTTAAAATTATAAAATCTAGAGGAATCTCCTGCTTCCTAGCCTTGGCATTCCCCTATACTGGGGCATAGAACCTTCACAGGGCCAAGAGCCTCTCCTTCCATTGATGACCGACTTGGCCATCTTCTGCTACATACGCTGCTGGAGTCATTAGTCCCACCATGTGTGCTCTTTGGTTGGTGGTTTAGTCCCTGGGAGCTCTGAGGGTATTACTTACTTCATATTGTTGTTCGCAGTTTCTAATACTGTATTCCTTCTTAGATTTTCAAAAAGTCTACATGACAAGATAATTCTTGTCTAATAATACTCATTTTCAAATGAATGTCACTGTATAACTTATATATGACTTCAAACTTCACATCCCTATGAAATGTTAACAAAAGTAAAAACAGAATTGGCTAAAATATTCCTATTAAAGTTTTGCATTCTAGTGAAAAGTTAAGATGAATGTGACAATCTTGCTAATATCTGGTAGGGTTTTCATTAAAGCATTGTCTTTGTCACACTTTTGACTGCTGTCACATAGCATAGTGACCATGACAACTTATATAGGAAAGAGTTTTTTTGGAGCTTACAGTTTCAGACAGTGAGTTCATGACTATTGTAGCTGGAGCATGGTTGCAGCCGGGAGGTATGGTGCTGGCACAGTAGCCGAAGTCTTACAAGCCTGAGGTATAAAGAGACAGAGAGAAGAAACTGGTGGTGGCATGGGCTTTGAAGCGTATTCCCATTAACTCACTTCCCCCATCAGTGCCATATCTCCTAATCTTCCCCAAAAGTGTTCCGCCAATTGAGGACCAAGCACTAAAATAGATGAGCCTATGAGGCCTGTTCTCATTCAAACCACTATAAACATACAATGTGTTATATTTAAAGAGTGATGACACTGACCAAATCGTTGATATTCACTGGCTGTTCTATCCCATTCCAATTATTAAAATAACTAAGCCTTATCTCTTTGACCCACCCTACCCTGTCCACTGGATGCTGGGAAAGTCCCTTCAAAACAAGCAGACTTCGTTTCATTTTCTCACTGAGCTTCATTGTTCTGTTCTTTTTCATTCTATAACCTGGTATGTACATTTCTGTTAACTATGTTTCTTTAAGTGAGTCCTGCTTTCTTCCTACAGATTAAGAAATCTTCAGTTTTATAATCCCAAATATGTCTAAACATGAGTGAATGTATTTTTATATATTGTGGAAAATGTTTAAATACTACATGTGAAAAAACATAGCCTCAAACCAGGGAATCCCATAACCATAACTTTAACTTATAATTGCCTGAATCTTGTAGTAATCATGTGCCTTATTCTCATTTTATTTTCAGTCTTTCCCTAATCTCGGTTTAAGGGATTCCGTCTTCATCAGAGGGCAGCACGGTACTCTATTCCCATCCACCCACTGTACTAAGATTAGTTTATTACTCTCACTCTCATGTCATTGACTCAATCTGATGTAGCTTTAGGTTCCAATAGTACTACTATCCCTGACCTCAGTAATGTTTCTCACATTTTTCCTCCGTCCTAACCAATGTGCGCACACAATCAGACAGATTACTCTTTCCCATATGCATCTTCTCAAATCCATGAAGCATCGTGAATTGGTATTCCCTATCTAAAGATTAGGTGGGGAAATGCCCTGCTTTCAAGAACTAGTCATATTTTATAAAATAAAACCCAAGTATTATTATATACTTGTCAGTTATTTTTGTACTACATTCATTTTCCAACCTTCTTTGGATTCAATCAGGGAAACCTCTTTAAGTTTTAAAGCCTACTGTCTTCAGTATATTTCTTGCACTTGAAGTTAATTTAATGAGGATTTTTAACCTTCCAACCTCATCCTTTTAGCTTAACTCCCACATTTTCTTCAAGTCTTCATTTAGTTCTCTCTCACTGACAAGCATTTCCTGACCCTTAACCATGGGTTAAGTAATTTTTATGCAGATTCCCTTAGTTCAGTAACACCCCAAATTCCCTTGCCTGTAGACTCTAATATTGCCAGGGACTCCATCTAGATTTCCACTGTTTCCTGTGGATCTGAGTACTTGTCATGTTTACTATCAAAGTGATGAATGAGACAAAAAACTTTCTTGAGACGATAACAGAAGACTATTTATAAAGTAAGGAGAAATGTGAAGGTACTTTTCATTCTTCTGCTAAAACAGCTTTTAGAATATGACTCTCAATTAAAGTCTCCTTTACCTTCAATATGGAAGCTTTGATTCAATCTTCTCTCAATTTTCTTTCTAGATATTTAATAAAAGATAGGCATACTGATGTTACCATCATTCTAAGCATGGCTTGCAGCAACATTGTGAAATCCTATATTCTTCTATTAACATTAATTGGGAACATCGGCCCTGATGGACAAGCTATTATCTATCTTAGCCCTGGCTTTCTCATTTTGAATGCTTATCTTTATCCAATTGCTAGAATGAAATCTTATCTATTGTCTCTCTTACTGAGTGATTTGATAGCTCCGTTGCAAACACAATTTCTTCCCAAATTATCCTATCCATTCCATTATTCCCATTCTATTATCACGAGACTCCCAAAGACTAAGTAAAAAGATGAGATGCCAAAGTCACTAAAACTTTTGTAAACAGATTGGGGCATCTTTGAAACTTAGGGAACATGTCTCTGCCTTTCCAATTAGCTCCATGTGAACTTGACAAATGAAAGGTGGTAGTGGGGAATCCAGGAATGAAGTCACAAATAAACACACTTGTGACTACTTAAGGTCTGTCACTGGAAATTCTGAAAAGAGACTCAAAGTATTTTAAGTTTTTTTCTTTTTCTGCCATGTGTACTTTTACATGATTTGAATCATTTATAATTCATTCTAGGACTCAAAGATAATTGCGTTGTTCTTATAATGAAAGAACCCAAGGTCAGTTGGTTTGGCTTCAAGAAAGCCCAAACATTCAATGATTAAGGAAGTAAAAAATTAAATAAATAAAATAAAATAAAACAAAACAGAAGATGTAATTAAGTTCGATGAGTTATTCGACATTAGGTGCAGGGTTTATTCATTATTTCAGTTCTGAAAGAACAATGTTGCCATCACCCTGGCTTCTTTAGTTAATGTATTAAGAGTACCCAGACTCTGTCCTTAAATTCTACCTTAAGGTATCTGAAGTGTTGAAACTCAACACCATATCAGAAGTATCTTTTATTAAAAGACTTTAATGATTAGTTTTAACATTTTTATGTAATCGATCCTCACAATATAATGGGCCCACTTCCACTTGGAAATAAAAATAACAAACACAGGTTTTAGAATCCTCTCACCTTCAAAAACCAGAGAGGAAGAAAGTGTAAAGGATTGCTTTTTGAGAGATTCCAGAAAATGACTTGCTTAGATTGTCAAATCTCAGCATAGTCACTGTTAAGTCACTGACACATCAACATTATATTTTAAACCTAAACAAGTGTCATAAATTATTTTGTGGTCTGATAATAATCAGATTTTCAAAATCTATTTAAATATCAGAATCATATTGGAGCATAATATATATTGTTATTCTCAACCAAAGAACACTCTGAACTACTACACTAGAGGTAATTTAGGAACAAATATTTTTAAATGCTTCTATAAACTATGTATTGTTGAGAAGTTTGTGTAAATTAAACTATGTCTACTTGTTAATTTTGAATATGCAAGTAATCAAAATTTGGCTATATTTATACTTGTATTTGCCTCTGATGACAAGGGAAAGTGATTAAACTAGTGTTGAGAATCCATTGATTCTAATTATAACTTTTATCTTAAAAAAATTAAAGGAAACATGAAAAGAATGTTTTAAAAATTCCCAGATTTTGAATGTGTTTATTCTAAGAAATTAGTTTTTTCTAGTTTCTTTCTGAATGTCTGAAATATTTTACAATCTAAAACACTACTCTCTTTAGGTATTTTAGATGAGCATCAAAGTTTGGAAAATATGTAAGTAACTATTACACAACAAACTTAATGATTTAAGTTGGAACATTGAGAAGAATTAAAATGTGCACTGGGTAACTTTTGCCAGCAAACGAGGCAAACTATGACATATGGACAGACTTAAATTAAAGTATTTTAAATCTTAATGCATTAACTTCTTAACAAGAAAATTTATATTTTATCATTTCCCCTAATCCCCCTCTTCAGAAGTTATTACAGATAGAGGTTATTGATCTAATGGGCTCAATTTATTATCCATCTTTTCACAGAAGCACTTTAAGGTAATATATAATTTTTAAAAGAGTCATATAATAAATAATGAAAGTTATAAAACTAAAATACCCTCTTCCCAGCCTTTAGTAAGGTACAGCTATCTGTCATCATTTACTTGCATGCTCATTATTTTAAAGCTATACACCAACTGTCATGATATTAGAAAATAAATGAAAACATAACCTTTTACCTCAAAATATTATGTCATATTTACTGGGTATGATGGTTAAGTCCATAATCCCTGCACTTCAGAATATGAGGCAGGAGGATTACTATGTGTTTGAGGTAAGCTTATACACTCTGAAAAAGGCACCGGAAACAACAATGATTTTAGTTCTGTCTATAGACAAACTACATAAGAGTACAAACTACAAGTTCTGGAACTCTGAGGTTACAATGAAAAGCGAGACCTGCTCTCCTCTTAAAGGCTCAGGACGAAGGGATAGACAATCACACAGTTAATCATACGATCATCTCCAGTTGCTATGTCCCAGGATTTAGTTTCTTTTCTCCTTCTTGTATCTTGCTTTGTACACAGGTTTTGGTTTTATCTGTTTTCATTTTTCCCTGGCTCTTGCTTCTCTGCTTTGCATATTATCTCAGCAGTTCCTAGGAATAAATTCAGTTCTGCTTATTTTGCCCAAGATATATGAAGAACAATATCTTTCTGCTAGAAAGATTTAGATAACTATTGTAGAAAAATTCTCCCAAATGTGCTTAATGATTGGGAAAACAAAAGCATTCCATTGTCTCAACCAGATATACAGTGTAGATATAGCTTAATCTAGGACACACGTGATATGACCAGGTCCCATATGGCCCGTCTTGTTTTTGGAACATTTTCAGTGTGGATTGCATTCTCAAACTATCTTCCCCTCACCATTAATAAACTAACAACAATAGCTAAATGGTTTCTTTGGAGGTTCACATTCAGATGAAAAGAAGTTGAATGTATCCTACTATTTTCAGATAATAACCCTTCAGTTTCACTCAAAAGTCCAAGCCATGACTAGCCTGACTTTAGTGAAATTCTGTCTTCTAAGTACACTGTGACTGGTTTTTTTCTCCCCCCTGCCCCCAACACGGGACCTCTTCTCTCTTTGAAGCCCAACAAGGCCAACCTCTGTGGCTGGTTCTTAATTTCCTTTCCCACCGAATCATGCCATCAAAGTAGACCAGTTTTTACTGCAAGTATTGTTTCTTTGAAGCCATATCTATAGAACCAAGTATTGAATTCTGGATGGACAAGAAGGAACAAAAGAGAAGAGAAACAGGAGGAGACAGGGAAGAAGGTGGATCAGGAAAAAGAAATAAATGGAAGGATGAAAAAGAGGCAAGTCAGTTCTGTAAAATACAATTATGTTAGGTGTTTAGAGAACATCTCTTCAAACAGAACAAAACAAGAAAAAAGAAAAAAAGAAGAGAAAAGAAAAGAAAGCAATCTTTGCCTAAGATGATCTTTTCCTATGTTGGGAATTACGATTATTCAAATTCATCCATCATGATAATATTAAGACATCATTGACAGGTCATGGAATACAAAGTTGATAATATATTTACCATAAATGCATGATACATGAACATTCAAATAAACAGTGCTTTAATGTTTAAAAACAAATTAGTAAGACAATTAGGGAGAATTAAATTTTTTAATGCATAGTGATTTTGTTCTAGAAGTAATTTGTTATCTTTTAAGTATATGTAAAGTTATTTTAAATGATTAGCTTAACAACTAGTTTAAATTATAATCAAAACTTAGAAATTGACTTTCATATGAGTACAGGTTGACAGTAGGAGATGACAAACAAAGCATTTTTCTCTGGTCTTTTGGAGAATATCAGTCTCATACTGAAAACTAAAGGGGTACAAAGAAGATATCATCATCATCATCATCATCATCATCATCATCATCATCATCATCACCACCACCAATATTATCACTATCCCCATCAACTTTATCACCATCATCATCATTAAAGCAAAACTGAAGACAGTCTCAATAAATTGCTGTTCTTAGAAATTCTTCGACCAATTAGCTCAGCTCCTCTCAAATTGGTTTCAGTTACTCTGGCTTTCTCTCCATAAAAATGTTTCTACAAGCTTCCATTCACACTATTTCCAGAAACACATCTAGAAAGAACCATTTACCTGTGTTTAATCCTTACATGCCAAATAACTATATTCTTTTTTTATTAGATGTTTTCTTTGTTTACATGTCATACAATATCTGATTTCCAGACTGGTTGTACCAGCTTGCAATCCCACCAGTAATGAAGGAGTGTGCCTCTTTCTCTACAACCTCACCAGCATCTGCTGTCACCTGAGATTTTTATCCTAGCCATTCTGAATGGTGTAAGGTGGAATCTCAGGGTTGTTTTGATTTGCATTTCCCTGATGACTAAGGATGTTGAACATTTCTTTAGGTGCTTCTCAGCCATTCGATATTCTTCAGTTGAGAATTCTTTGTTTAGCTCTGTACCTCATTTTTTTAATAGGGTTATTTGTTCCTCTGAAGTCTAACTTCTTGAGTTCTTTGTATATATTGAATATTAGCCCTCTATCAGATATAGAATTGGTAAAGATCTTTTCCCAATTTGTTGGTTGCCATTTTGTCCTACTGACAGTGCCTTTTGCCTTACAGAAGCTTTGCAATTTTATGAGGTCCCATTTGTCAATTCTTGATCTTAGAGCATAAGCTATTGGTGTTATGTTCAGGAAATTTTCCCCTGTGACTATGTACTCTAGGATATTCCCCACTTTCTGGTCTATTAGTTTCAGTGTATCTGGTTTTATGTGTAGGTCCTTGATCCACTTGGACTTGAACTTTGTACAAGGAGATAGGAATGGATCGATTTGCATTCTTCAACATACTAACTGCCAGTTGAGTCAGCACCATTTGTTGAAAATGCTGTCAACAATACATAGTTTATAGAAGCATTTAAAAATATTTGTTCCTAAATTACCTCTAGTGTAGTAGTTCAGAGTGTTCTTTGGTTGAGAATAACAATATATATTATACTCCAAAATGATTCTGATATTTAGAACATTTGGGAAATCTGATTATTATCAGACCACAAAATAATTTATGACACTTGTTTAGGTTTAAAATATAATGTTGATGTGTCAGTGACTTAACAGTGACTATGCTGAGATTTGACAATCTAAGCAAGTCATTTTCTGGAATCTCTTAAAAAGCAATCCTTTATACTTTCTTCCTCTCTGGTTTTTGAAGGTGAGAGGATTCTAAAACCTGTGTTTGTTATTTTTATTTCAAAATGGAAGTGGGCCCATTATATTGTGAGAAGTTTGTGTAAATTAAACTATACAATGTCCACTTGTTAATTTTGAATATGCACGTAATCAAAATTTGAATATATTTATCCTTGTATTTGCCTCTGAGGACAAGGGAAATAAAATAAAATAAAATAAACAAAAACAAAAACAAACACAAACCCTGTTCCCTCCCCCGTCCCCCTGCTCACTAACCCTGCTTCTTGGACCTGGCATTCCCCTACACTAGGGCATACAACCTTCACAGGGCCAAGGGCCTCTCCTCACATTGGTGACCTACTTGCCCATCCTCTGCTATACACGTGCTGCTGGAGCCATGAGTCCCCCCATGAATACTCTTTGGTTGGAGTTCTAGTCCCTGGGAGCTAGTTAGTTCACATTGTTGTTAGTCCTAAGGGGCTATAAGCCCTTCAGTCCTTGGGTCCTTTCTCTAGCTCCTTCATTGGGGACCCTGTATTCAGTCCAATGGATGGCTGTGAGCCTCTACTTCTGTATTAGTTGGGTACTGTCAAAGCCTCTCAGGAAACAGCTATCTCAGGCTCCTGTCAGCCAGTACTTGCTGGCATCCACAATAGTGTCTAGGTTTGATGATTGAATATGGGAAGGAGTCCCAGGTAGAGTAGTCTCTGGATTGTCCTTCCTTCAGTCTCTGCTCCATAGTTAGTCTCTACAACTCCTTCCATGGGTATTTTGTTCTCCCTTTTAAGAAGGAACAAAAAGTATCCACTGGATGGTTTTAGCTCCTTTGTCAAAGATCAAGCAGCCATAGGTTTGTGGGTTCATTTCTGGGTGTTCAATTCTATTCTACTAATCTACCTGCCTGATACTGTACCAATACCATGCAGGTTTTACCACAATTGCTCTGTAGTACAGCTTAAGGTCCTTGATGGTGATTGCACAAGAAGTTCCTTTATTGTTGAGAATAGTTTTGGCCACCCTGGGTTTTTTGTTATTCCAGATGAATTTGCAAATTGTTCTTTCTAAGTCTGTGAAGAATTGAGTTGGAATTTTGATGGACGTTGCATTGAATCTGTAGGTTGCTTTGTGTAAGATGGCCATTTTTACTATATTAATCCTGACAATCCACGAGCATGGGAGATCTTTCCAACTTCTGAGACCTTCTTCAATTTCCTTGTTCAGAGACTTGAAGTTCTTGTCAAACAGATCTTTTACTTGCTTAGTTAGAGTCACACCAAGGTATTTTATATTATTTGTGACTATTGTGAAGGGTGTCATTTCCCTAATTTCTTTCTCAGCCTACTTATGCTTTCTGTAGAGGAAGGCCACTGATTTGCTTGAGTTACGTTTATATCCAGCTACTTTGCTAAAGTTGTTTATCAGGTTTAGGATCTCTCTTGTGGAATTTTTGGGGTCACTTAAGTATACTCTCATATCATTTTTATTGAGTGATTTTTATTGAGTATTTTGCATCAATAATAAGGGAAATTGGTCTGAAGTTTTCTTTCTTTTTTAGGTCTTTGTGTGGTTTAGGTATAAGAGTAATTGTGGCTTCATAGAATGAATTGGGTAGAGTACCTTCTGTTTTATTTTGTGGGATAGTTTGAGGAGTATTGGTATTAGGTCTTCTTTGAAAGTCTGATAAAACTCTGCACTAAACCCATCTGGTCCTGGGCTTTTTTTGGTTGAGAGACTATTAATGACTGTTTCTATTTCATTAGCAGAAATGGGACTGTTGTGATCATTGATCTGATCTTGATTTAACTTTGGTACCTGGTGTCTGCCTAGAAAATTGACCATTTCATCCACGTTTTCCAGTTTTGTTGAGTATAGGCTTTTGTAGTAGGATCTCATGACTTTTTTGGATTTCCTCAGTGTCTGTTGTTATGTCTCCCTTTTCATTTCTGATCTTGTTAATTAGGGTATTCTCTGTGCCCTCTAGTTAGTCAGGCTAAGGATTTATCTATTTTGTTGATTTTCTCAAAGAACCAGCTCCTAGTTTGGTTGATTCTTTGTATAGTTCTTTTTGTTTCTATTTAGTTGATTTCAGCCCTGAGTTCAACTCTTCTTGGGTAAATTTGCCTCTTGTTGTTCTAGAGCTTTCAGATGTGCTGTTAAATTGCTGGCGTATGCTCTCTTCAGTTTCTTTTTAGAGGCACTTAAAGCTATAAGTTTTCCTCTTAGGACTGCTTTCATTGTGTCCCATAGGTTTGGGTATGTTGTGGCTTCATTTTCATTAAACTCTAGAAAGTCTTTAATTTCTTTCTTCATTTCTTCCTTGACCAAGTTATCATTGAGTAGAGTGTTGCTAAGCTTCCATGTGTATGTGGGCATTCTGTTGTTTATGTTGTTATTGAGGAGCAGCCTTAGTCCATGGTGATCTGATAGGATGCAAGGAATTATTTTAATCTCCTTGTATCTGTTGAGGCCTGATTTGTAACCAATTATATGGACAATTTTGAAGAAGGTACCATGAGGTGCTGAGAACAAGGTATATCCTTTTTTTTAGGATAAAATGTTCTATAGATATCTGTTAAATTCATCTGTTTCATAACTTCTGTTAGTCTCCCTGTGTCTTTGTTTAGTTTCTGTTTCCATGATTCATGTCTATTGCAGAGAGTGGGGAGTTGAAATCTCTGACTATTATTGTATGTGGTACAATGTGTGCTGTGAGCTGTAGTAAAGTTTCTTGTACGAATGTAAATAACTATATTCTTATTAATTTTCAAACCAAATTTATTAGAGTTTAGAAAACTCTAGTCCTAGGGCTACCCATTTTATAAGTCAAGCATTATATTTCAGATCATGATTTCTCAGTTCTTCTGTAAGCTAACTAAAATGTTACTTGTATTTGTTAAAATTTGACAGTTTTTTCAAATTTAATTTTACATTGACTTATTGAATTCTTATTTCACCAAGTAAAATAATCTTTACTCTCAAAAAAATTCAGAGTTCTAAAATAAAATACACCAGAGAATTTTATCACTCTCTATGTATTCACCAATATTTCAGGTTTGATGATTGTACAAGACATATAAATGAAGACTCTAATTGAATCCAGGCTGGTTTAGATTACATCAGCTGTCATAAAACAAAAAAAGGTTACCATTCCTACCTTACATTTCTGTGGAGACACTCATTAAGTCTTTAGAAGAAAACATGAAGCTATGTCCCTGCTTTTAAAGATTATATGCCCTGCGTATTGTGTATAATTCTCCCAAGAACTCTATGACATTCTAAAGAGATAGCCATCAGATATGTAAGTTTTAGACAATTTCAGTCAAATAATTACCTGTGTCTTCAATTACTTTTATATGTTACTTTCCTCTGTGTTATTGACTTTAGATATTACGGTCAAGTAAATTGAAAACAGGCCAACTTCACATGCAAGTACTGTGATTTATATCCAAACAAAAGCTAAATGATACTAGAAAGTGGCATATTAACAAATGTCTTCATGTATGCAAGCAGGGTAAAATAGCAAGCATTTTTCAGCCACGAAATGCAACCAGCATCTGAGGCATGTCAAAATCAAAGCAACTGTGTTTCAGCAATCAAAGCCAGTCACCATGGGAAGAGCAATTTAGATTCAGCGAAGCAATCTTGTGTGTCATATCAAGTTAGTGTTAATATGACCTTTATTAGCTTTGCAGATATATTAGGTACATGCATAAATTTTCTTTTAGCTTCAGAGAGGAGTACAAGTGAAAACTAAAGAGTTTTTTTCCCAATTCTAAATTTACAAATGGAGCTAGTTGAGCACAGAATATATAGTTATAAAAAAGAAAAATGTATCGGAACAGAGTTCAGTGCTGATTCTATCTCATAAACCAACAAATCAATCAATCAATGAAACAAACTAGTAAACCAAACTAATTGTGGGTCATGTAATGAATGAGAAGCTGTTGATTTTGCTGTCTTGTTTGGCTTGCTAATGTTTATTGCTTAGCCTTTCTATCACTCAGCTTTACAGTTATTTTACATTCAGAAACCCTTAGCATTTAAAAGCATGGGACTCTGTACATGTTCTTAGGTTCAAAATATAGTTTATGTCATTCACTAAATATGACAGAGGCTTTGTCATATGTTCATCAATTTACCTAGGTTAACACATAACTGACAAGTCCCATGGTTATGAGAGAAGTCACATTTGAAATTTTTCACAGTGTTCATTCCTCCCCCCAGTCAACCTCCGTTGCTCTAAATGTTCCACATTGGTCTTCAGAGAGATGTTCCTCCAAATTGGATCTGATTAGAATATGGGAAAAACTTGGAAACTCCAAGGCCCCATTAGAAGAAGGGCTCAGGAAAAGGGCAACAGCAAGAAGTAGTACATTCTGGAAGTCATATGACATGATTTTTGTTAAGACAGCACCATTTTCTCACTTTGACAGCTGTTAGAGCATTAGAGCTTAGACCACTTTGGGCAACTCAGCTTCGGTTGCAAAATTAGAGTGAATTTCTGTCTCACTGTTATATGGCTAAGGTTCCGATGAGTTAATTCACACAAGCATCAAAAATACTAGCAGCATGGTTGATTAAGAGGCTTGGCCACTTCTCAGTAATTCCTTAAAGTTGACTTTTTTGTTGCAATCCACTTATTTGGAACACATTTGTGGGTCTGTAACACACCAAGTACTAAATAACCAACTATGTACATGCAAATGTTTGTTTTGCTTTAAAACATTTTTCATTAGTTTATTCTTTATCAGTTTAATACTAATGTAAAATAAATTCTGGTCACAGTCATCCCCCCTCCCCTTTTTAATTCACCTATTTCTACCAGCTCCTAATCTCACACCAAGACCCTATCCCACTATACTGTCTCCAAATAGTCAAAAAAAAAATGAACAACAAAAATAACCCATTCAAAAATAGGGTTGTGATCTGAGCAGAGAGTTCTAAATAAAGAAATGAATATCATAGTATCCCAACATGATGTTTATCTTCCCTAGTAATTAGGGAAATGCAAATCAAAACAGCTCTAATATTTCATCTTATTCCAGTCAGAATAGCAAAGATCAACAAAGTAAGAGAAAACAAATGCCAGAGAGGATGTAGAGGATCCCTCATTCACTATGGGTGGTGGGTGAAGACTAAAGAGACAGTATGCCCCAGCTATACCATCCTGTGGCACATGTCCAAAAGACTCATCAGCCTCCTCCAGATACTTGATCAGTCATGTTCATTGCTGCCCTATTAACAATAGTTAAGATATGGAAGTAACCTAAATGTCTGCAAATAATAATGAAATGAGGTACATATATACTAAGAAAGGAAAGGCTACTCAGCTATAAAGAAAAATGAAATTTGAATTAAAGGGGCAGCTTAGAAAAAAAAATCAAATTATACAAGGTAACCCAGGCAACTGAGAACGACAAAGGTCATGTGTTTCTCTCATCTGAGTATTCTGGTTCCAAATCTTCAGCTATAAGAACATGGCCTGGAGTATCTGTTGAAATCAGAAACAGTAAAAGAAAATATTGCCAGGGTAGGAAGGAATGGGGAGCAACAGGGAGGGACATAGCAGTATAAAAATGATCTTAAGGGGAAAAATGTGGGGCGAGGACTTTATTCAGCAGAAGGAAAGAAACATATAAAGATGAAGGAGTTAGTATGGTTAAAAAAAAGAAAAAGGATAAAGCATGTGGTAATTTGAATACTAATGGCCCCATAGTCCCATATATTTTGAAAACCAAAGAGTAGAACTCTTTGATAGGATTAGAAGGGTTAGAAGGTGTGGCCTTGTTGGAGAAATAGCCATGGGCTTTGAGATTTCAAAACCTTCTACCATACCCAGTCTCTGTCTGCAGCCTATAGATCAGGATGTAGTTCTCTCCTAAAGCTCCAACATCATGGCTGTCATGTTACCATCAGGATGATAATGAACTAAGCTTCTGAAACTTTTAAATCCCCAGTTCAATGCTTTCTTTTATAAGAGTTGCCTTGGTCAGGGTACTGCTTCACAGCAATAAAACATTGACTAAGACAAATACTAAGGATGTCTATAAAAGTCATAAGAAACTACCTCAAATTACCTACAATTAATGTAAACAAAAATTCACAGAGAGACTGACACATGCACCATGTATAACATACACACACACACTCACACATATACACACACACACACACACACACACACATCCACACGAGTGGATGAAGAACAACCAGACAGGGAGACTAAGAGACAGACTGACAGACAGATGATAGAGAGCTGTAGAGATGGAGAGATGAATTTATTTGAATGAAAATTTTCAACCTGGGCTGATAATGCTCCAAGTGCCATGGACAATCAACAGAAATTCAATTGCACTCTTCTCTTGTTCTGTTTTGGTTTTTACTTTGTGAATCTTTGCACTTCACCAGAGCTGCTGCGTGGAAATGGGTTTGGAGTTCTTCACTGTAGTACAGGTAACTCACCAAGGCTATAGAACAGAATATACTATCTTTCCCAGCAGCCTCCAACTGCCATCAGCCTATACAGTTGAGTTTGAACTGTCTTGGTAAAATTATTTAAGACTCAATGTACTGTAGCAAACATACAGGTTCAATCTCTTCTAGCTTCTCATCATTTCTCCTTTTCATCAATTCTTTATATGTTAATTTCTTTCCTCTGGAAACATTGAAAACATCTACATGGTTTAATTTTCCATGATGTCAATTTAAATGAAAACCTTAAAGAAGTTAATAATGTAAGTTAAAGTTTGTCTATTGCCTGTCATATGTAAATGCTTCCTGGGTCTTCTGTAGTCTTCTTCTAAAGTTACAGAGAATGAGACGTGTAAAATTTAAATTTCATAGACCTGTAAAATAATCAGTGAATGTGGCAAAAGACAAGCTTGTGAGAGTTCATCTTACCTTAGGTTCATCTTCAAAGATCTATTTTATGCTTAGCAGTCCTGTAGCTATAATGAATGCATCATGATGCATGGATGCATCCTCCCATCAGGTGCTGCTGCTGCTACTGCTGCTGCTGCTGCTGCTGATGATGATGATGATGATGATATTATCTTTTGAAAACTATTTTTTGGCTTATTTATGTATTATTACTTTGTCCAGGCACTGAAGAACAGAATTAAAGTTAAACTATTAGCCGCTTCAGCAAAGAACTTTCTCAAGGTAAAATATGAATTCTTTTGAAAAATATATTCAATCATTTGTGTGTGTATCTCAGTCATCATGTATGCCATCATTCTGGTTTCCATAGCAAGTTGAATAGATGAATGATCTGAATTATAAGGTGAGGAGTATATTCAAATTAACTAAAAATTCAAGATGTTGCTCTGGTGCTAAGAGGAGACTTAGAAAATCAGAATGTTCCTAAAGTTTCAATTATCTGAGCAAATAATTATTAGAAAACATAGCCACTGTGCTTTGAAAGTGGAGAATTTGCAAATAAATAGTCAAGTTCATTGAATGGCACCTTTAAGAAAACAGTTCTTTGGCTCTAACAGTGCCCAAAGAAGTTAGAGGCTCACAGCCATCCATTGGACTGAGCACAGGGTCCCCAGTGAAAGAGCTAGAGAAAAGACCCAAGGAGCTGAAGGGTTTGCAGTCTCTTAGAAGGAACAACAATATGAACTAACCAGTACCCCCAGAGCACCCAGGGACTAAACCACCAACCAAAGAGTACACATGGAGGGACTCATGGCTCCAGCTGCCTATAGAGCAGAGGATGGCCTAGTCAGTCATCAATGCGAGGAGAGGCCTTTGGTCTTTTGAAGTTCTATGCCCCAGTGTAGGGGAATACCAGAGCCAGAAAGTGGGAGAAGGTAGGTTGGTGAGCAGAGGGAGGAGGGAGGGAACATGTTTTTGTTTGTTTTTGGAGGGGAAACAGAGAAAGGGGATATCATTTGAAATGTAAATAAAGAAAATATCTAATAAAAAAAAAAAGCACCTGATATAGAACAACTCACTTAACTTTATGTTTCTTTATAGCGGGGTGAAACAGATAAAATTGATTTAAAAATTGTCACTGTAGTAGTCACTGAAGTGTGTAGAAAGTGTAACTTCTGTATTAAAATTTAACCTCTAATGTTAGGTAATTAACAGATAAATGTGAGAGATGTTGAACAATTCTAAAGTCAGATTGTTTTATTTTTCTCTGTAAGTGTAATCTCATTTTAAAAACATCCTTTCTGTCAAAAACTTCTATTCTGTCAAAGAAAATATCATAGGCCTCTGCTCTTAGAATAGTTTTGAGCTTGCTACAGCACTGCCTGAAAATGCAGTGATTTCTGTCCATCGAGTTCCCACACATGGGTGGCCTCATTTAGCTATACTCCCAACTAGGAGCCTCCACTTATCTAATAAATATCTTTTCAAAATACAACGTCCAGACTCCAGGATTTACAGTAAAACCTGACAGTTGTTTCATGCATTCTATGAGTCTTAATAAATGCATGATATTCTTCTTGAATCAGACTAGTTTCAGTGTGGTTAATTCTCCTCATGCTATGCCTGTTTATCTTCTCTGTGCACTCCACAGACATTTTACCATCTCCAAGGTTTCACCTTTACATAATGTCAGAATTTTGGAATCATATGGTATGTAGCTATTCTGGATAGGCTTCTTCAAATTAGTATTGTGCACATAATTCATCCGTGGTTTTGATTCATCATATTTTTGATTATTCTGAGCAATACTCCAGTGTCTGAATATTTCACAGTTTAAAACACTTGTTCACTTTTAAATTATGGCAATTGTAAATAAGGTTGCTACAAATATCCCTAGTGTTTATATTACCTTATTCATTCATTCATTCATTCACTTTAGATGAGCTTCTTCCCTACCTCTGGGTATATACCAAGGCTTGTGACCATTAGATTATTATATAGTAAACTGGATACGTGTACTATTAGTACAGCCTACCTGAACGATGTAGGTGACTGCACATGTGTCTTTGAAGAGCACTCCAAGCTCTCTGCATTCTGACTTTTCCTTTTTTTTTTTTTTTTTTTTTTTTTTTTTTGTGACGTCTCAGTTACACTACACTCTGTTTCAACTCAGCCAAACTGTGGATCAAAATGAGTCTCCTCTTTATTCATCTGGCTTCTTTCAGATGATGTGTTACAATGAGGCCATGGAAAGATAACTAATATGGTGATGGGAGGATGCTTGTCTTTTTTTTTAATCAACCAAGGATGTGACACACTAATAGTAAGCAGTTTTGTAAGCAGTACTGCTGGGAAAAAAAAAGTTTACCCTTTCAATGAATTTTTGCTGAAGCAGGTATCTACTCACTGATCTATGTACACTCAGGGTCCAATCACTTACCCACAGCAATGGCATGTAGCCACGAACCTTTCACTATGTGACCCTTGAGGAACACAATACATCCAAACATTCATATCAAGGCAGTAAAATATATTCAGTGATGATAATCTTCATGATGTGGATTCAAATGTAGTTGGATCACATGAATACTTCCTTCTATATATTCAAAACACATTATCCAGCAATGTGTATAACTCAGTTATTGCTCAAATGCTTCCAAACTCATAAAAAATCAGAACTTTCCGGCATCATCTAAGCTCAGATTTATTAAAGGTCTTGCCAGGTCTTGGGAAAGGAAGTGAGGCTAGGAACCTATGCTTTTCCAGCTATACTCTTTCATGGCCTACTAATGCTATGGATCTAGGCTAGGAAGGACAGAACTCATTGTCAGGGGAGCAAATACTATGAAAAGAAAAGTAAAGGCGATTTTGACTTCATTTTGTTATTTTACTTAGATAGCTTCAATGAGGTACAAAGCTGACACCATCTCTGGGAGATGTCCTGGGTCCTTCAGTCTTCCAAATTTGTAGATTCCACCTATCATTTTTTAAATTTATGTACAGGTATTTCTACTCTTTTTTAATAAATTAAAAAAATATCTTTATTGGAAAGGAAGAGTAATCTTAAAAGTAATATGATGGTTTTATAATACAATAATATTTGTTTTATGTAAATACTGCTTTTAAATTTATTCATAATAAATATGCAATAAATTAAAACTCCATATCTATACTGTACCATGTCTTTTTTTGAGGCACAAACTCACAACATCACCACCCTCACTCTGCTAATACTAACCTACTAAGCTAAAGGAATGAGAATAGCTTATTGATAGCATATTCTCAGCTAAGTTACAGAGAAACTCCTGGTCCTATGGCTCATAATCAAAAACATTATATCTTCTCACTTGTGCCCCCCCTGTAAAGAATACAGTAGACCTTTGGTGCTCTCCGAGACTGAGACACCAACCAAACAACATAAACGAGGGGTGGACCTAGGCACCTCCACACATATGTAGCAGATGTGCAGCTTGCTCTTCATGTGGGTACATGTGGGGGCAAGGGCTATCCCAAACTCTGTTGCCTGTCTGAGATATGCTCTCCTAGCTGGGCTGCATTGCCTGGCCTCAGTGGGAGAGAATTCTCCTAGCCCTGCAAAGACTTGATGTGCCAGGGTGGAGGGATAACCGTGGGGAGGGGGGACATTCACCCTCTCTGAGGAGAAAGGAAGTGGGGATGTTTGTAAGGATTGTGGGAGGGAGTGACTGGATGGGGGCAGTGAAATTCTCTTTTACCTTCTTTTCCAGGCTTAAGAGATGAAGGAGATAGAGTAAGAGGTCAACAATATTTTTTAAAATAATATTTTCTTATAACTCTGGTTGCCTGTTCTCCATAGTGGTTGTACCAGCTTGCAATTCCACCAGCAATGGAGGAGTGTTACTCTTTCTCCACAACCTTGCCAGCATCTGCTATCACCTGAATTTTTTATCCTAGCCATTCTGACTGATGTGAAGTGGAATCTCATGGTTGTACTGATTTGCATTTCCCTGATGAGTAAGGATGTTAAACATTTCTGTAGGTGTTTCTCAGCCATTCAGTATTCGACAGTTGAAAATTCTTTGTTTAGCTCTGTACCCCATTTTTAATAGGGTTATTTGTTTTTCTGGAATCTAACTTCTTGAGTTCTCTGTATATATTGATTATTAGCCCTCTAGCTCTATAGGATTGGTAAAGATCTTTTCCTAATTTGTTGGTTGCCATTTTGTCGTATTGACAGTGTCTTTTGCCTTACAGAAGCTTTGCAATTTAATTTGTCTCATTTGTCTATTCTTGATCTTAGAGGGTGAGCTATTGGAAAACAGTTTGGCGGTTCCTCTGGAAATTGGACATAGTACTACCAGAGGACCCAGCTATACAACTCCTGGGCATATACCCAGAAGATGCTCCAACATGTTATAAGGACACATGCTCCACTGTGTTCATAGCAGCCTTATTTATAATAGCCAGAAACTGGAAACAACCCAGATGTCCCTCAATAGAGGAATGGATACAGAAACTGTGGTACATCTACACAATGGAGTACTATTCAGCTATTAAAAACAATGAATTTATGAAATTCTTAGGGAAATGGATGGATCTGGAGAATATCATCCTGAGTGAGGTAACACAATCACAAAAGAATACACATGGTATGCATTCTCTGATAAGTGAATATTAGCCTAGAAGATTGGAATACACAAAGTACAAACCACAAACCATAAGAAACTCAAGAAGGAAGACCAAAGTGTAGATACTTTGTTCCTTCTTAAAAGGGTGAACAAAATACCCATGGAAGGAGTTGTAGAGACTAACTATGTAGCAGAGTATAAAGGAAGGACAATTCAGAGACTGTTCCACCTGGGAAACCTTCCCATATTCAATCATCAAATCTAGACACTATTGCAGATGCCAGCAAGTGCTGGATGACAGGAGCCTGATGTAGCTGTCTCCTAAGAGGTTCTGACAGTACCCAACTAACACGGAAGTAGAGGCTCACATCCACTTATTGGACTAAGTACAGGGTCCCCAATGAAAGAGCTAGAGAAAGGACCCAAGGAGCTGAAGGGTTTGCAACCCCTTAGGACGAACAACAATATGAACTAACTAGTACCTTCAGAGCTCCCAGCGACTAAAACTCCAACCAAAGAGTACAAATGGGGGGGGACTCATGACTCCAACAGCATGTGTATAGCAGAGGATAGCCAAGCCAGTCATCAGTGGGAGGAGAGGTACTTGGCCCTGTGAAGGAGTAGGAGAATGCCAGGGACCATAAGCAGGAGAGGTGGGATGGTGAGCAGGGGAAGGGGGAGGGAACAGAGGATTGTTTTAGTTTTAGTTGTTTTTTTTTTTTAATTTTCTTCTTTATTCCTTTTTTTTTTCTTTTTTGGAGGGGAACCGGGGAAAGAAGATATTGTAAATAAGAAAACATCTAATAAAAAATAAATAAATCTGGTTGCC
The DNA here is from genome assembly GCA_019843815.1 of Montemys delectorum. NCBI lineage: Eukaryota > Metazoa > Chordata > Mammalia > Rodentia > Muridae > Montemys > Montemys delectorum. Next base: position 28,210 of record JADRCD010234527.1, read on the forward strand.
TTGTTTAAAATATGATTTTGTTGTTCTTGAATTTCAGATCTAGACAAAAAGTCCAAGAATATAAACTATCCCCCTTTTAAAAGATTGACTATGCATATTTATCTTACATGTACTTTGACCCCTGATGGCAATTACTAAAAATACAAAGAAACTGTGATTTTATTAAATGTTTGACTTCTTTTAATACTGCTTTATGTGTCAGGGAAGTAGTAGGAATTGAGCTTAGAGCTTCATTCATCCTAAGCAAGTCCCTATAACTTTGGAATGTAGCCGCAGTTGGACCCTCCAAAATTCACTTTGAATCACATTGTATTTGACTCTCTGGAGCACATTCTTTCACTACCACTACTTCATGAATGAAGGCAAATCTGCACAGATGTTGTGCTAAGAAGAAGGCTGAAATAAAATAGAAGTGAATCATTTATTCTAGTGATACTTACCTCCAAACGAGCAAACAAACTATCTAGATGAAGAATCAAATGAGCAAAAAAACTTAATACTCTGAAATGCATTCTGCTCAAAATAAAGATTATTGTGCCGTAGAGAGCAGTGGACCACAGATAATAAACATGGTCTAAAAAGCATTACAGGAGATGGGCAGAGATGAAAAGGTAAAATCAAAGGTAAGACTTGAAGTTGTAAAACAAACAAGTTTTAAGACAAACAGGCAAATTGTGTTCCAGACTCAATACAAAAGGAAGCACAGTGTTCTTGTGCTGGGAAGGCTCTAGAGACCAAGAAGCAGAAGGTCAACATAGCCAAACTACAACCAGCAAGAGCAAGAAGAGTTCAGGAGGAGCCATGATACTAGGAACATTTGCAAATACTCAATGGGCACTCATGTTATTATATAACACCTCTTAATGCAATCTAGCTTGACAATATCACTCATGATATTCACATTAATATATACAAAATATTTTAATTTGAATAAGAGAGTTAGTTAGTGTCCAGCTTGCTTTGCCATGGGCCATCTAAGCTTTGCCTTGCAAGCGCTAGATGTACTTTCTGAAATGTCCTTTAAGTCATTGCTGAACAAAGAAACTCCAAAATATCCTCCAGGTGTCTATCTGCTCCTCCAATAAATGTGGTCTGAAGAAAGAGAGCATACTGTGCTCGGAGTGAAGTCAGCTGCCAAAATCATGCAATGATAAAAGAAAAAAATATGTTGTGCTTTGCTAAGAAAAGATTCTACTATGAAAATTTCAGATGGGAAAAAAAACTGGATAGCTCATGGTCAAAAGCAGCTTAAATCAGGCTTCCAAAAACTCTGCTCAATTAATCAAACAAATAGTTATAAATAGTCATATATAAGCTTTTAAATAAAATTTCTCTGGGGGAAAGTGATTTTTAAAGACAATATCTCAAAATAAGATAGATCCCAGTGAGCATTGCATTTCACTATAAAATTGAATCCGAGCTTAAGTTTGCAAATATTTTGGCCCTGAGCCTAGAATAAGTTCCACATGAGCCCCAAGGTAGAGCTTCACACATCTCTTTAAATTTCTCTCTGACTAGAGAGATTATTCTTCTGGGCCAAATTTCTGTATGAGAGGAAGGTATAGTGCGCATCGTTGAATCTCCTATGTGACTCAGGCAAAATCATTCACTTCCTGTTTTTGGCTTTCTTGACATCTCATGAGGATCTATTACTGTGCTTTTCCTAGCACAATCTAGTTACTTGACCTTGTATCTGCCCCCCTTCTCCCCTTACTTCCTCTTTCCCTCTTTACCAGAAGGTTACTTACTCCAAATCTTAGTTCTAACTCAAACTTCTTATGTTTGAACATCAGTGTCATGGTTATATTTATTATCAGCATAGGTAGGCCATGTTGCCAGAAGTCCCACCATGGGGATAACTTTTACACTTAATTAGCATTTAATTCCATGGGCCTTGAGCTTCTGTGTGAAGTAGATTGCCTTTAATAATGACAGTGAGTTTCATCTAAGCAGTTGTGCGGTATGCAAGGAAAAAGAGCATTGTCTCAAGGAAACAATGTACTTGGGCCTGCAGTAACTTTTACCTGGGTCTGGACTCTGATTCTGCTGCTATCCTGCTTACAGTCACATCTGATAATTAATGCAAATTTCTTAAACTCTCTATCTGTCTGTATATCCCTCTCCCCACTCTCTAAACATATGTGTGTGTGATCAATGTTGTATTTCCTTCCTTGATCTTTTTTTATATATAATTTTACCTAGTATGTTCAGTAACTTTTTGAAAAACTGACTAAATAAAGAAGTCAGTGAGTCATTAGACATCAATTTAATAAGACACTGAGTATGTGAATTGAGAAATGGTTAACAAAGAGTGATGATCTCTATAATCTTAGATTTCCCAAAACCCAGAACATGAACAAAACTCCTATCTTTTTGGCCTTAAAGCTAAAACAAAATGAAAATTCAATTAAAAAAACGAGGTACAGGTCTAAACAGAATTCTCAACTGAAGAAATGCAAATGACTGAGAAACACTTAAATGTTCCGTTTGCATCAGGGAAATGCAAATCAAAACTACCTTGAGTTTCTGTCTCATATCTGTCTGTCTTAATGACTAAGATCAATAGTGCAAGTGACAGCTCATGCCATCAAGGAAGTTTTGCAAGGGGAAGACATCTCCATTGCTGATGGAAGTTCAAGGTAGCGTAGCCACTATGGAAATCAATATGGCAGTTCCTCAGAAAACTGGGAATTGATCTACCTGAAGACTCTGCTATGCCACTTAAGCATATAACCAAATGCGACCCATCCTACCACAATGAAACTTGTTTAACATCCACATTGCAGTTTTATTCATAATAGTGAGGAACTAGAAACAACTTTGATGTCTCCCAACAAAAGAATTAATGAATAAAATAGGGCACAGTTAAACAATTGAATATGACTCAGCTGTTCAGGTAGGGACATGTGTAGCTCCCTGGTAAAGGGAAGTAGAATAGATTTTGTGGGTAGACTGTGGGAAGGTGCGAATGGGACTGAGGATAGGAGAGACCAATAGAGTATTGGGAGAGAGACAACTGGAATTTGGGGGGTCGGGGGCATTTGGAGGACAATGTAGATACAATACAGTGGATATTCCCTGGAATCTACAAGAGAGACCCTAACAAAGTTGCCTAAGAATGGGGGATATGCAGTCTCAACTAGTCATCTTCCATCACCAAGCAAGGTTCCTAACAGTGGGATTGGATATCAACCCAGCCATAAGATCTTTTACAGGAAACCTGTCCTGTCTGCTAACTGTGCTGGGACAATAGTAGTATAGAACTTGTGGGAGTGATCAACCCATGACTACTCCAACATGTGGTCCATGCCCCAGAGAGGAAGCCCATACTTGACACTAACTGGATGGCCAGGAACAAGAGTCAGGAGTGCCCAGAGTGACCAAGATAGAACCAAAGACAAGTAGCAAAAAAAAAAGTCAACAAAATGATTCCTAATGATATTCTGTTATACCCCAGATCGGTGCCTTGCCCCATTATCGTGAAAGGGGTATTATCCAGAAATTGACAGGAACAGATATATAGACTTATAGCCCACCACCAAGCAGGGCCAGAGGCACCTCACAGATGAGGGAGAGGAAGGATGTAAGAGCCACCGGGCAGAGGACATGAGGAGAACATGGCCCACAGAATCAACTAAGTAGGGCTTGTAGTGGCTTGGAGAAAAACTGAAGTGACAAATACAGATTCTGTGTGAGTTTGAGCTAGGTCCTCTGCATACACCTTATGGTTGTGTAGCTGGTGTTCTTGTGGGACTCTAAATAATTGGAGTAGGGAGTGCATCTGACTCTTTTGCCTCACTTAGGACCCTTTTCCTCCTACTTGTTTGGTTCATCCAGTTATGATATGAGGGGATTGCTCAGTCTTATTGTATCTTTTTAGGTTATGTATGTTGGATATTACTGGGAGGCATGCCCGTTCTTTTTCTGTTGTTTTCTTTCTTTCATTTTTTTTTTTAAGAAAAGCAGAGGATGAGTAGTTCATGTGTAGAGGGACTGGGAGGAGTGGAGGGAGGATGAACTTTGCTCAGGGTTTAGGATAAGTGTTTTCTAAGCATACATGCAAAGGCTTTAATAGAACTTATCTGTAGAAAAGAAAACAGAGAAGATAAATATGTTTAAAAGAAATTGATATCTGACTAAAGACGACAAAAGAAGGTGGGGAAAGCTAGCACAAGTGAAGTGAAAGGCATGAAAGCAAAGGGTCTTTTGGTTGACCTAAATTACTAGCTCAGATTATGAAATGTCAGAAGATCGAGTTTTTCCAGTGACAGTTTTATTAATAATTTTGATATTACAAATAAAAACCAAGCAACGGAAACCAAGAAGAATGCTAAGGATGTATTTTCAACGCTATGAAGTTACAGAAGAGTTCTGCTAGGCTCCAGAAACATTGCTTTTCTGATGCTTTATGCAGATTGTGAGACATTTTCCAGAAGTACTGAATTTATAATGCCTTTATCTTGCATGTTGTAAGCAGTGTGGTACAACCTGCTAAAAGCATCTGATAAATATGAGTCTCTCAGAAGAGGTTTTCATTAGTTGTCGGGCTAAGACTCCTTGAATTTACAATGAGATTAGCTCACTCACCTCGGTTTTTCAAAGGAAAGAGACAAGGTTGTATACATACTCCTCTTAAGTGAACTTCAAAGAGATTCCTCTGCAAAATGAAAGGTATATAAACACTAACCACTCAGTGCCTGGTATACACAAACGATACATTCGAGACTTGGAAACAGAGTCAGCTTTTACAATGATGACTTGCTATGAACCATCTATGAGTATAGCAGAATATCATTAGGAGTCCTTTCATTTATCTTTTCCCTCTGCTAGTCAGTTTGGTTTTATCCTGAGACTCTGGGCTATCCAGCCTCTGGTTTCTAGTCCTCCAGCCATAGTGGGAGATGGGCTCCCTCTAGTGTCATGTGCCTCAATGTTGACCAGTTATTGGTTGGTCACTCCCAGAATTTCTGAAGCAACTTTACCCTGGCACATTTTGCAGGCAGGACAAATGAAAACAGATGCAGTGACCCATAGCCAAATAATAGGCAGAACTCAGGGAATCCTGCAAACGAGGGGTAGGAAAGAGTTCAGGAGCCAGAGGGGTCAAGAACACCATAAAAATCCCACTGAATCAACTAATCTGGGTTCATAGTGAATCACAGAGGCTGAACAAGCAGGAAGCCTGCATGGGTCTGACCTAGGCCCTCTGCACATACGTTACAGTTATGTAGCCTAGTGTTTTTATAGGACTTCTAACAGTGGGAGCAGAGGCTGCCTCCCATTCTTTTGCCTACTTTTGTGACTGCTTTTCTCTTACTAGGTTGCTCTGTTCAGCCCTGATTGGGAGGGAATGTGCCTAGTCTTTTTGCAACCTGATACGCTATGTATGTTTGGTTGATATCCCTGGGAGGCCAGATTGTTTTTTTGGAAGAAAATAGAGGAGGAGTGGACTGGGGGGGTTAGGAGGGACAGGAAACTGTTGTCAGGATGTAATATATTAGAGAACACATAAATGAAGATAAAAGAAGAAAACTAGGCATTTATTATCCAAATTTGTTGATTAGACCAAAAGAGGAAAACATTGTGCAGGTAATGGAGTCAGTTACTAATTTAAGCAAAAAGAAAGATGCTGGTATAAATTTTTTAAAATGCTCTTTAGAATATCTGATGCTTTCAATTTTTAGGGAAATGATACCAATACATTCCGAGAATTGGAATACATAATGTAAGTCTTCAGATTTCATTTTCAGATGGTTATTTTCACATAAAACTATGCACATCTCAAAAAAATCAGTTATTCAGGTCCATTATATTTATTTTAATATGAAGTTTACCATCCATGAAGTGTATATTATTCTGTTAATATAGTGTGTTATTATATTTATCTCACTAATAGGATAGTAATAAATTATATAAAAGTAAAACTGTTCACAAAGTATTTATTGGAATTTTGAGAAAAACAATATATACTTTAGCAAATACTGAGGTTCCAGTATCAAAATTAGAATTTTAAGGTAAGTGTCATTAAGATTTCTTTCACAAAGAAAATGAGTTTCTTTACTGTGCCACAGATACATCAGTTTCTTACAGATCAAACTGCCATTTATAAATTAAGGATATATAACAGAGCCTAGGAGAATGGCTCAGATGTTAAAATGCTTGCCATGAAAGCATAACTAAGCTGGATTCTAAAACCCATGTAAAGAAAAAAATGTGGCAGAGTTTATAATCTTGGTGCTATGGAGGTAAAGACAAGAGCATCCCTGGGGTTCATTCACAATCTAGTATGGCCTACTAGGAAGTTCTAGGTCAGTAAGAGATTCCATCTCAAAAAGCAGTATGAATGGCTAATCCATTGTTATGTTCTTTAGAGAAGTCTAGTTTTCCCACTCTCAGTATTTCTTGGTTACTTCTGATTCTTTATATAGAGTTGATGTTTTCTTGACTTCCCCCAACCTCCACGTCCACATTAAGCATCTCTACTGTTACTGTCCTTGGTCAGCTCATGCTTGAGCTGTAATACTGGAGAGATCGCATGGGTATAGTTTCAGACATTCTTCAGAGACACAGACTCATAGCACATGCTCCTGAAATCACACACCCAGGTAACATTATACAGACAGAGCAGTTGTATGCATGTATTTAGGTATATATACATAAGCATATATGTATATGAAAGATAACAAGGCAAGGTATAATGGAGCGATTGGAAGGAGGAAAGAGAAGAGATGAATGATGTTATATTCTAATGTCAGAAAATAAAAAACAAATGTGAATGCCACAAAAACTCCACACTGCATCTATACACACTACACATGAACACAAAATAATTGCATTTAGCCCATCTTCAATATTTTATTTTATAATCTTCATTTTGTTCTTGTAACAGACTTCAATTGTATGATTAAGTAACATGCCACAGTTTCCACTTAATTTTATAAAATAGAATAATGGTGACATAAGTTAAATATAAAAATTTCCTCCTTTACATAGACTCTTGATGTCTCATGACATTTCACTAGCTTGATATGTTAAATTTAAATATGAGATAATTACTGTATTTCCAATTAGTGAAATATATGGAGACTTTAAATATTTCGACCAAATTGTCATGATTTACGTAGAATCTATCTAGAAAAATGCTGCCTTTCTAAAAAGTGGTAATATAACAAATTACATTCTACAATTTGATTGGTGCTTTGAAATTTAACTTAATTGATGATTGCTATTCTAATTAGTAAGTGCAATAAAATCTGTGGAGTATTTCATGTGGCAAAAGAGAAAATGCAATAATACCAGCAACAGTATTGAATGATAAAGATTTTATATTGATTTATCTTTCTACCAATTACTCAAAGTTATACACAGTAAACATTGTCTAAAATACAATTTATTGCATATGATCATTGCAAATACTTGCACATAACATAAAGAATGGAGATCAAAAACTTGTCAAATAAAGACAAGTTTTGATGTGAATATATGTGCTTTACTACAATAAAATATTTGAAATATTTTTAATGAAAAATACATGGAAGAGACACATTAGAGTCCAGCCACTTGATAATTGCAGGAAAATCCTTTAGTACACTGTTGATAGTGGTCTTAAAATATTTGGATCCTCCATTATAATAGAACATATGACATTAGTTCTCTCATTATGTTTTTTAAATAATAGCTCTGTGTCTTTATTATAAGAGGTTTGAAGCTGGGCAGTGGTGGCACACGCCTTTAATCACAGCACTTGGGAGGCAGAGGCAGGCAGGTTTCTGAGTTCGAGGCCAGCTTGGTCTACACAGCAAGTTCCAGGACAGCCAAGACTATACGGAGAAATCCTGTCTAGAAAAACAAAAACAAAAACAAAAAACAAAAGTTAAAAAACAAAACAAAACAAAACAAACAAAAAAAGAGGTTTGGTACACAGTGGCATTTTGAATATATCAAGAGCTCTTTAAAGTTGGGCTTTGATTACTTGCTTTTTGGCATAAAAAATAATGTTAAGGATTCAAATAATAAATAACCTAAGCTTTAGCAGTTACAGAATTAACAGAAAAGAAAGAAAAAAGAAGTCTCCATAACAGAAAATCATTTAGTGTTCATTAATTTATAGACTACTCCCAATGAGACAATTAAATGTTCATGGACATGTAATATCAAGGAAGATACACGAGGTCTCTGCTTTCACCCTCTTCCATCTTGTTGAGAGGAATATAGGAAACAAATCATCATGCAATAGTAAAGGAGGAATATAATAAATAAATATTTGTAGTTTATAATGTAAGGTGACAACATGACAAGTGCTAATAGATAAATAAAACTATAAAAGAGTACCTCTACATATGATGGTCCTGTTATACATTTTTGTTGCATTAGCATTTGAGTTGTAAGCACTTGGTTCACAGAATAGATCCATGGGTCTACCATAAAACATACAAAGAGGGAGTAGGAGAAAATAAGGTTAAGTAAGTTCATCACATGGGCAAATATTAGAAAGTTTTTTGCTACATGTGTTAGGAAAAACTGAAGGGTCTTAACAATGTGTTTGCAATTCGCCTTTAAAGGTACACACTTGAATCATGAGAGGAGGGCTATATGTGGGAAGAGGAATATAGATAGCCTGATAACTGTGCTAATGATCAAAACGTTGAACTCTGGAGACTTTGCTTCAGAAAATAAGAAATGGTAACATGTGAACTACATTTTTAAAAGATAGACAACAAATTCTACCATTTATTGGGATTCAAGTTTAAAAGCAAAAGAAGATTCTTTCGTAAGTATCATAGGTTATAAGAGAGAGACACACAAAAAAAAATACGTCTTGTTTTTATCTTAACCACACCACAAAACAAAAACCTGTCATTCACCTTAATAGTAAAAATGAGGACGAGAAGGCCACGTAGTGTGCAGTTCAGTGGCAAATACAAAGAGTCTTTACTGCAATTAAACATTTAATAAAATTTTTATATAATATTAAGTGAGATCAAACAGTCTCAGAGGGAAAATACCACTTGTTCTTGACCACATGTGGGTACAATTAAATGTGTAGAAAATAGAGCAAGCCAGGCCAAAATGTCAGCATAAGGAAGGACTGAATATTGGTAAGGGACATGAGTGATGAAAGAGAAAACAAAGTTAATTGCTTTTCTACTTCTAATTCTGTTTTTTGTTTGTTTGGTTTTTGTGGTGGGAAGTACATAAAATATATTTAATATTTAAAGTATAAAATTTAGCATAAAACTTGCCAGCTTCAATTCCAAATATGTACTGATTTACATAGTATTTCACTTATGTAGTATAATATTTCAATTTTAGGACTGATTGATCTTGGTGTGGATTTGTATTTATTTGCAAGATTATTAAATAATAAAGTCTATAATATAAGAGGTGGGCACATCATCCCATGTTGGGAGCCATTGAAAACTGAGAGTTTGAGGGAGAGGGAGAGACAGTTTCATTAAGATCATGACCTGTAGTCGGTTAACCATTCTCAAGGATAGGTTCCATGCTCAAGAATAGTAGGGCACTGCTTCAAGTTTCTCTCATTTAGTTTGATGTTGGCTACTGGTTTGCTATATTTTGGTTTTACTATGTTTAGGTATGGGCCTTGAATTCCTGATCTTTCCAAGACTTTTATCATGAAAAGGTGCTAAATTTTGTCAAATGCTTTCTCAGTATCTAGTGTGATGATCATGTGTTTTTTTTTTCCTTTGAGTTTGTTTATATAGTGGATTACATTGATGGATTTCCATATATCGAACCATTCCTGCATCCCTGGGATGAAGACTACTTGATCATGATGGATGATCGTTTTGATGTGTTCTTGGACTTGGTTTGAGAGAATTTTATTGAGTATTTTTGCATCAATATTCATAAGTAAAATTGTTCTGAAGTTCTCTTTGTTGGGTCTTTCTGTGGTTTAGGTATGAGTGTAATTGTGGGCTTCATAGAACTAGTTGGGTAGAGTTCTTTCTGGTTTTATTATGTAGACTACTTTGAGGAGTATTCAGAGGGGAAACTGGGAAGGGAATTCCATTTGAAGTGTAAATAAATAAAATATCCAAAAAAATAGAATTCCAGGGGTTTAAAAAATAGGTAAATCAGAAACTACATAGGTATGGAGGTAATAATGGAGAGAATAGATCCGACAGGGATTGACAGAGAGGTAGAAATCAAATACATTGAACAAATTTTTCAAGAATTAACAAAATATTATTAGAAAACAACTTTGCACAGTTTCTAACACACTACCTTGTAACATACTTTCAATTTACCTACGTACTTGTTCTTTTTCTGAAAGCAGTTCTTTTTACTTGAAACAGCACTAGACATCTCTACATTTATTGGTTTGCAGTCTGAAGATGGTGCTTACAAGAATCAGTTTAGAATTGGTTATTTAACACTTTGGATACCCTAGTGTCTTAGTCAGGGTTTCTATTCCTGCACAAACATCATGACCAAGAAGCAAGTTGGGGAGGAAAAGTTTTATTCAGCTTACTTCCACATTGCTGTTGATCACCAGAGGAAATCAGGACTGGAACTCAAGCAGGTCAGGAAGCAGGAGCTGATGCAGAGGTCATGGAGGGATGTTCCTTGCTGGCTTGCTTTCCCTGGCTTGCTCAGCCTGCTCTCTTATAGAGCCCAAGACTTCCAGCCCAGGGATGGCCCTACCCACTTGATCACTAATTGAGAAAATGCCCCACAGCTAGATCTCATGGAGGCACTTCCCCAACTGAAGCTCCCTTCTCTGTGATAACTCCAGCCTGTGTCAAGTTGGCACACAAAACCAGCCAGCACACCTAGATAAGGCAAATTCTACAGGAGTAGTAAAACTGTGTTACTCAGTGAAACGTGTGGTACCTATACCATTACCTTGACTGAGATAGGTAACTTAATTAAGAGTTTATGAGTGAATGTTGATTACTTAGTAACACTAAGATTTCAGAGACTGTGATATCTTGTCTTGACAGAGCTAAGAAAAACTACCTGCCAGCAATC